>JBBIGA010168996.1:0-36528 GCA_037576975.1 Alestes dentex | reverse complement strand
TGAACTCACCCACAGCTCCACAGCACTGAATCAACATAAAGCTCCAACTCCTTCTGTATTGAGTTCAGTTACATCTGACTGATACATACTGGAAATAATTGGTTGATTAGACACTTATATGCTTATAAAATGTGGTGAACCTGTAACATTCACTACATTTGGAAAACTAATGTAACATTCGATGTAATGCATTTCCTGCTATAGTTTAATCAAGATATTGTCAAAATATTTTATAGGCTCTTTTGCTTTAAAGATGCACTAATCTGAAACAGACATAAGGCCCTGACAGACTCCTTGTCTAATTCCTACTTTCAGAAGAGTGCTGGCTTTGTGTTGTTTTTTGTTTGGTTTTTTTTTTTGTTTTTTTTTGCTGGGTTAAGAGTGAAATCACACACATGAATCACTGTGTCACATTGTAATATACATATCAAAAGTGTACACATTATCTACGGATTTGAAAGATTGTGTTTTTAGTCTTTACTGGATAATACAAGCCACAAAAACAGCACAGCCTAGGAGCTACTAGATGTTTTTTATGAGAATTTTACGGACAATCTATAATTCTAACATGTGAGTCCTGGTTATGAGTTGAGTTATAGAAATTTACTGGCTATTTACTGACTTACACTTTTCTCACTAATTCACTACTAGCTTGTTCTGTTTAGCAGAGGTGAAATTTTATGTTCAGTAGGAAACCACTTACAGATATACAGTATATATATAGAAATGGTGGGTGAATTCCAATAATTGTTTTTGAAGTGATTGTAGTATGGTTTATTTCACAGGTACGATGGTTCATGTGTTGCATTTCACAGAAATGTGTGTTATGTCGCTTTTTAAAATTCATTTTATTACAATATACTTTTGCTATGACGTTTGAGAGTCAGATTTATTTTCCTCGTGCACGTGTCAGGCCGAGTGTCTCAGAAAAGTGTTAAAGGGCACAAAAAAGTAGATTAGAATCTAGGGACATACAAAAAATTCAGTCCATAAGCTTTATTAGTTCAAAGTGGCCTCTTATAGTCACGTGTGAACATCCCCACACAGCGCACAATGTGAAATTCTTTCTCTGCGTTTAACCCATTCTCCAAGTGAAGCAGGGGGCTGCCACCAACGGGGGTGTCTGGCCAAACAAACACTGACCTGTTCTGAATGTTCCCTGTTCTTCCAGATCAGGGAATAAACTGTTCCTGTGAAACGATGTTACCAAAACGTTCCCAACTTTCAGGCAAGCTCAGTTCACAAGGAGCTTTTCCTTACATAAATGTATCTTATCTGATCTCTTGTTCTGTTCTGTTAGCCTAAACCCATTGACAAGTGATTTCTTTTAAACTTAATAGTAGTAAACTTCTCATAAAACATCTTAGTAAATCTGCCAGAGAACTGAAGTGTGCTCTGGCTCATTCTAGGTTTTTTTTTTTTTTTTTTTGGTCTAAAATAAAATCACCACAGAATGACGTATTTAATATTGTAAATGTAAATATAGCTAGTTACTGTTCACCTCTGTAGAGAAATATCTCAGTGCAAAAACATGTTCACAGTCATAATAGTTTCCCACGTCCAGTGTTGCTCATTTATGCATTGTTTTTAGCTCCCCTGTGTAATTCATCGTTTTTATTCTGGAAACACATTTTTTTTCTTAGTAGTGAATGCAGGAATCGGACACTGAAAATGCTGCTGCATGCCGTTAAAACATACAATATGTTTATCATCAGTTTTACTTATTCTCTCCATTTCAATATCAAATATTGTTTTCTGTTTTGATCACGAAAGCGTTTGTGTTGAACTTAAACAGGAATTGCTTCACTACACTTCAGAGCATCATGTTAACAGATGGCATGCCTCTGTGAACTCTGACAATGTCTGCTTGTAGTGCACTACAGGCCCAGAGGAAGTGATAATGGTCTGGGGTTTTTTTTCTGAATGTTGAGGAACAGTGCATAGTGACCTCTTTCATCGCAGTTTGAATGCTTTCCAAGGTCACATACTCGGCCGGACCATTTGGTCATCATGAGAAGAAATAATCTCACTGCAGCTAAGCAAGACTCGTTTTATTTACTAGTATGAGCAAATACTAGCATAACAAATTCATATTGAACTGAAGATGTGTAAAATGAGTTTAAAAAGCAACAGCCTCTGAGGTCATTAAAACAATAAAGACACTGGGGTTCAAAACAAATCCACCGTTTATTGCTCAATAAATATTTTTCACATTATTTATGCTACACAACATATATGCAGTATAAAAAAAATCTTTTCAAAAATATACAGAGTAAGATTCAATATTGGAGTCAAACTTGAGGTATTGTTCAAAGCATTTCAAAATTAAAAACAATGCGTTTTGATGCACTAATTGCCGAGTCTGGCAAGGTATATTACATATTTTAAAACTTTTTCCCCACGTTTGGCTCAACTTACTGCATCATTGTGTTCAGTATATCAAAGTAACATCAGACACACATCAAGACCACCATTAATTCAACAAGGTGGCAGTAGTCTCAACAGGTATTACCTGGTTCTAAGGCAGGCAGCCCAGAAGAAAAGTCTAACGAACACAGTCACGTCGACAGAAGTGAAAGCACACGGATTCAGTTTATGTTTCCGGCTAAAAACAGGTGTACGTCCACACACATGCCTTGACTGAAGACCCAATTACTTCTTTGCAGCCTATAAAACCTTCTGTTCTGTCCTTTGGCAGCCTAGAATTGACTGAGGTGTCAAAATTGGTCAACTCCCCTCATATCTGCAGCTCATCTGCCCAGTGGCTCTGTATGAAAAACAGTTAAAAGCAGATTTGAGAAGTCATACAAAAGACAACATTACTCTATTACTAGTTAGGGTAAACATCCAGCCACAGATTGTTACTTACCTGGTACCTCCCCCACATTAACTAACTACTATACATACAGCACAGGTTTTGCAGATGGCAGGTACACACCTGGGTCGAAGATGAAGCAATTTCTTCTAGATCGCCATAGCAGCCATTTTTGTGGCGAATCAGATTTCCCCAGAGAACGGAGTAATGGCAGCTAGGACACTCCCCCTCTACAGGAATCAGGTGAGCGGGCTCTGATTTCAGGAAGTGTTTAGCCAAGCACATGAGATGGCAAACCATCTTACATGAGGGATGGAAGCAAGACAGTCTCTCTGCAGTCTGAGGGAGACAAAGTGTCACATTAGCACAGCGGCTACCTGTATGCTTATAAAACATCATTTAGACACCCAATCTACAGCGTGGCTTATTGGCTCACTGGCACTGATAAGACTACTAATGTGTTGAATTGTCTTGGCACTTAGTAGCGTGGGTGCCAAAAACTGGAGAGCGAACTAAAACTGAAGGGGCACTGCCCCCTGAATCTTAGCGCAAAGCATGAGAAAGGGCCATGGTAGTGAAGCTCCGTTTAACAGCAGGAAAGCAGTAGGGATTTTGGGTGGCGATACGGCAAACAAAGATAAAAACAATGGCCAAGATTTTAAAGGCCCTATATCCCACAATTTTCTTAGATTTTATTTTTTTCAAGGTCCACTCATGACACTTAATATGGTACCAAAAACAGCCATGATACAATTCTAAAATACCATTTTCGATTCTTTCTTTCAAACAGAATGATTCTTTTCCCTTGTTTACTTAAGATAAAAGGCTCTTAAGGCTCTGTTCCAATTGGCTGCCCTGTATTGTGTCTGACTTAAAAAGCTGTCTGAACTGAAACACTCGGTTTAACATCAGTGTGAATGGGTGCAGCTAGACTGCCGCAGGCTGAATGGGCAGATATCTCTGTTGTGACATGACTGTAATGCTCAATTTAAAATGCAGCTTGCCATACAAGGATTATATGGAATGGAGGATTTATAGTCCATGTTGAAACTTTAACTGTGTTAGTATTTTGCATTAAACTGTCCAATAAAAAAAAGCAAGGACAACTTGGTTTTCCATTATATGGGTCCTTTAACTGTTCAGTGGGAATAACCAAGAAAGTTCACTCCAGGGTGATGTGACTGAGCATGTTTTGTTTCTTATTTGAGGAAATAGTTCCGGCTAAAATTTTCCACTCGACCCAGATGTACTTCACCAGTCAAGACATGGCGGCTTAGTTCTTCACATCAATCAACAGATGGAGATGCAGACAGAGACTCAGATGGAACAGCGTCTACGCTAAGGGCTGTTTATCAATCCGTATCTATTGTCACAGCAACAAAAAAAACTTGAGCACTGCAAAAAGATGCAGGTGTAAACATACCTTCACCATCTCTCGACATAGCAGACACCGTTCTATCCGGCTCTCCTCTTGCTCCTTGTCCCCCTGCTGCTGTTTCTTCTTGGCACGAACGCAGCCGAAGGTCAAAGGGATATGAAGAGGGGGCTGCAGTCCGGGTTCAAAGTCTAACCGGTACTCTTGCCTCAGCCAGCGCACCGTTAGTGGGAGGCGGTTCCACGGTGCCACCCGCAGCATGTTGGAGACCACACGCCAGTGGAACTGCAGGCTGGACTCTTTGCGAGTGCGTCGGGTCACGTGTGAGAGCCGTCGAGAAATGTGTGGGTGCTGCCAAGCCCACTCAAACTGAGGCAAAGGGAAAGAGCACAAAGAGATCAGGAGCAGGTATGAAGGGATGAGCAATATCACAATACGTTATTGTTATAATCACACTACACTTTTTGAAGTACATCACTCTCAGTCCATCTGGACACTTGGATGTACGACCAAAAAAATGTTTTGCCTCTACTAAAAGACAATAGCCTAGTGGTAGTAGCCTAGTGAACCCAATGACCACAAAGTTGCAGGTTCAAACCCCCACTTTCTACCATTGTGTCCTTGAGCAAGACACTTGACCCTCAGTGTCTCCAGGGGGACTGTCCCTGTAACTAATGACTGTAAGTCGCTCTAGGTGCCTACCAAATGCCACTTGTCCCTACTACATTGTATTTTGCTATTATGTTTTAAATAATTAAATAATGGTGCTGTATAATGATTGCACAAAATCAATGAACACCATTTCTTTATTATTCCCGGTCCATCATGTGGGCAGGTTGTCAGAGATTGCTCTATCAAGCAGCAAGAAACAGATTCTTAAAAGGACAGCAGAACGAAATGAAATGGATGCAAATTCCACAAGTCTCATAAAGAAATAGTGCCGTGGTTCTCAAGCCTGGCCCTGGAGTAGAACTGCTCTGCAAGTGTTTTCCCTGCTCCAACACACGCAGTACACCTTAAGAAGGGCCAATGAATGAGTTCATTAAAAGCATCAGATGTCTTGGTAGCAAGGGGCAACTGTGCTGAGAAACATTATCCAACCTAAATCTCGCAGACACACTGTTTTAACGTATGTGTTCCTGAAAAAAACAGTCTTCCACAGTCTTTGTTTGTGGATTCGATGCAAATGTGCATATGATGAAAACCAAAAAAATCTAAGAATACTAATTAAAAAAAAGTCTAACAATGAATGTCTTGCAAAGTAATACACAATTCAAGTACAAATGAGCCAATACTGCTTTCAGCACTGACCATAGGCCACCTTGCACATCTAAGCACTTAGTGCAGTTCAAAAAACGAGTAGAATCTGCACCAAACTCACCCTGAAGTCATTCTAACAGGTTGTGGTGGCCCAACAATTTACCACAATGCATTGTGTTGGTTTTTTTTTTTTTCATCTTCACACTATTCATTTACACACTGAACTGTTCTGCCTTAAACAAACAACTTCCACTACAACTGCCACTGTAAACACTTTAATATATACAGCACAGTTTATATACTGACCTGCTGCTACTATTATTTGTACAATTGTAATGAACTGCTGTCTTTTCTGCATTTTTGCACACCTAATGACTCCACTGCTAGAATACAGTCTCCGTCAGTATACTGTGTTCATTCAAATGTGGACTGCATTAAATGTTGTCTTGTCCTGTTTTTCCAGTTGTGCTTATGTTATTCTTGCACTCTCTCTCTTGCTCTCCTTGCACTCCTGTCTGCACTTCGTAGTCTTGTGATGTTTCTATTTTTGTTCATGTTGCACCATGGCCCTGGAGGAACACAGTTTTGTTTCACTGCACATTGTGTATATTGCTGAAATGAAAAACACTGACCTGACTAGATTCAATTGTCTTATGGACACTATATGGACAGAAGTATTTGGGATTCCTGACCACTACACCAACAGGGACTTTAATGACAGTACATTTAAATACATAATATGGAGTTGGTCCCCACTTGCAGCTATAACAGAGGCCACACTTCTCGGAAGGCTTTCCACAAAATATTTGAGTTTCTGTGGGAATTTGTGTCCTCATTCATTCTGAAAGTGAAAGTGACCACAATGTCCTACGTGAACACACCACAGCACACAGTGTGAACAGCACAAAATCCTTCCTCTGCATTCAACTAATTCACCAAGTGAAGCAGCGGGCCGCCATGAACACAGGGGAGCAGTGTGTGGGGATGGTACCTTACTCAGTACCTCAGAGGTACTGAGTAGAATCGAACCCAAGACTTCCTGTCGAACCCAAGACTTCCTGTCGCAGGGCGAACACCCTAACCATTAGGCCGCCATTCTGTAGAGCATTTATGAGGTCAGGTACTGATGTTGGATGAGAAGGCCTGGCTCATAATCTCTGCTCCAGTTACTGCCAAAGGTGTTGGATGTGGTTGACGTCAGGGCTCTGTGTGGCCCAGTCAAGTTCTTCCCACCATGTATTTATGGAGCTTGCTTTGTGCACTGAGGCACAGTCATGCTGGAAAAGAAAAGGTTCTTCCCCAAACTGTGTCCACAAAGTTGGAAGCATGGCGTTGTCCAAAATGTCTTGGTTTGCTGAAGTATTAAGACTGCCCTTCCGTTGACCTAAGGAGGCCTAGGCTAAACCCGGAAAGACAGGTGTGTCCCAATACTTTTGTTCACAAAGCGTATAATTTAGTCGAGTAGGCATGCTCAGTAGTAGTGACCCCTACTGGGCAGCACAAGAATTACAGCGTAAACTATAATTTCCCCTGAAATTTGTGTGGAGGTTAAAATGGATAAATAAAAAGGATTTTCAATAAAACAACACGTCAGGTTCTAGTTGGACCTTAAATATACACGTAGTCGTTCGTAGAAAATATCTACTCATGAACTCAGGAGGAGAAAAGGAAATGAAAGAATGAAGCACTGGCTTGGTTTTAGGTAGTTTAGTGAGAAGCCTTACTTACCCTTAGAGCTGCAATATCAGAGGGAAACCCGTGGATAATAAGGACCATTTCCCTATAGAGGAATAAGAAGATAATATAAGATAATAAGAATCAGAAAACTAATTGCTTATGTTAGGACTGCAAAGAGACACAGGCACAAGGACAATATAAAATACGGAGCCTAAATAAATCTAAATAAAAATCTGTAGAAAAAAACGAATTATGAAATACCTTATGCTATACACACAAATGCTGGTATAAATACTATAGATAAGTAACTTGCAGTTAAGGAGTCTAATATTGCGCTGTTATTGCGCTTGGTAGAGATCAGTAGAATATAAGAAATATTGACATAAGTAGTGATATTGCATATGAGATATTGCAAATAAAGAAAGAATTTTATTTATCGAGGGAAATCCTCATTAGCATGCTCAGTGCAACAGGAAGCAATAAAGGATAATAAGACGATGGAAAAAAAAAAGATAAACAATAAACAATAGTGCAAAACAATGACAACATGTTTTGCTATTTTATTTTTTGTTTTATACTGTTTTTTTTACTGGTTACACTGTCTATATTGGTTACACTGGCTGTACTGTCTACACTGGTTATGCTCTTTGCACAATCCCCTAATACATTGCACATTTTAATTATATTTACACACAATGCACAGAGAGCTGTCCACACACACTAAGGACAGGTTAAATCTCTTATTTCATACTTTTGTATTTGCATTGCTTGTATGCTGTACAATGCCTCATGTCTGTTGCACTAAACAATAAAGATCACTTTGACGTTGACGAACATGAGTGTAACAAAATTAGAACTATGTTATTCTCCCTGCACGCAGAAGAATCTATAATTAATCAGCACTACAGTTGTCATCAGAGAAAAAAAAAAGAGTGTACCAGGGTCCTCGTCCACTCGTCCTCTTGGCGCCCCCCTTGTGGCGCCCCCCGTTGTGCTGGCCGATTCTGCGCTCCGGGTTCACAGTGAAGCCGATGTAAATCCGACCCTTGAATTTGGGGTTGGTGCAGTACAGCATATAGACCCCAAAAAAACTCTCCACCTCCACCACCATGGTGAAAGACCCTCTGTTAACTCTGAGCTCTTTACAGCATCGGGTTAATCCACACTGTTACAAATCCACTGCTGGACTTCTAATACTGACAGACCGGACATTCAACTCAACGCTTTTAACACATTTAACAGGACATTTAGCATTTCAGACAGTCCCAGTAACACATCACACGTCAAGACCAGAGGCCGGGGGGTCTGCTATGTGCACCTAATATTTACGACCTAAGAAACAAAGCTCTAAAATCATAAAAGATACAAATCATTAATGTAATATGGCAGAATTATAAACGTCGTTTCGAGAGCAGCATTTAAACCCATGGGTAGGGGTCCTTCAATTTAAAAACAAAACACTTCTCAGCATCTTGGATGCCTAAGCTGAGCCCAGAAGGTTCCTACCAAATACTACATCACCCACTAACAAATAATACAGCAAATCGTCTGAATAAATAATAGATAACACTAATTTTATTTATACTCGTAATTTTAATGTCAACATTGCTGATGTGAGAGAGATTCGAGTTTTTATACACTGGGCAAACACGAGGAGCTCCTGCAGGCTATAAGGACCCGGGTTGTTCGAGCCGATGGACATCTATGAATCTGATTGGTCACTGAAGCGTAAGGAGGCGTGGTCTCATCCATTCCCTGCGTTTTCATTGGACAATGTTACAGCCGCATCCGCCCCACTCACTCGCCCGGCAGTTAGACTGCAAGTATATGTAGAAGATTTCCTTTAATGATAAACTTGGTCACTCTGGAAAGAAGAGTTGTAAACAAGGCGAGAGGTGTTTAGAAGGAGATGGCAGTCACCGCGGAGCTCATCCGAGAAAAGCTGATCGCTGAAATCGGTGCTGTACACGTGGTATGTGATGAGAGCACTGCAGCTGAGCTCATCATGGTCTTAACATCAGACACAGACACGCTGGTCTAACGTGACTGGTGCACAGCTTTGCATGTTCACTGTGTTTACACATCTCCCTTTCTGTCTTAGGAAGTAGAAGACACGTCTCCAAACAGATGTGCAGCTAGTTTTAAAGTCCTTGTAGTTTCTCCTCAGTTTGAAGGAAAACCACTGTTGCAGAGGCACAGGTAAGCCTGACAAAACCGAGAATTCTGTTCATTAATTTAATAAAGGACACAGCGTGTATACCTGAACACTGATTTAAGGTATAATGTTTGGGAAGCACTGTACTGTATGTTCAGTTATCAAGTCTCACAACAAAGACAAAAGATGTTCCGGAGCTAAGTAGGGCTTAGACCTGTGCAGGCCAGAGTTTGGCCTGGCAGAAAGTTAGCCTAACCTCATTCTAGTCTTTCACTCAGGATAACAAACACTTCTAGTCGTATGAAGACCTTGTCTGGTCAAGTTTTTCGATTTTTTGCTTTTGAAGTGGAAACAATCATCTGCAGAGAGCTACAGTTTTCTTTTACATTTTCATTTTACATTTTTGTGGGGTGGTTTGGTGGTTAGGGAGTTGCCCCTGCGTTCAGAAGGTTGTGGGTTTGAATCCCAGGACTGCTAGTGGTACCACTGAGCTACCCTTGAGCCGTCCCCACACACTGCTCTCCGGGCACTACAGCATATGTGCACTGATTTTCACTTAAAATATCAAGAAAACACAAGTTAACTGAGCTGTTCAAACTTTTACATGCAATTACATTTTTTTTGTAGTTTAGAGTACAAAAATATATTTTTCATATAGGCTCAGTGCCTTGCAAAATATTCAGCCCCCTTGGCATTCTCTCTATTTTGTTGCCTTACAAACTGGAATTGAAATGGATTTTCAGTTTGATTTTAAGTGATGGACCTAGAAAACAAACTACAAATTAATGAAGTTAAAAGGGGAAAAAAATTGTTTCAAATAATCCTAAAAAATGAAAAACTGAAAAGTGGTGCGAGCATATGTTTTCACCCCCTTTGCTTTGAACCCCCAACCTCTACCTTCAAAAGCCACTTAATTAGTTAAATAAGATCCACCTTTGAGCAATCTGAAAGTCAATTAATCTCAGTATAAATACACTTGTTCTGAGAGCCCCCAGAGTCAACACCGGCGCAACACCACTAAGTAAGGGCTACCATCAAGCAAGTGACAGCATGAAGACCGAGGAACTCTCCACACAGGTCAGAGACAAAGTTGTGAGAAGTTGTGCTATAAAAAAATCACAAACCCTGAACATCCCAAGGTGCACCATTAAATCCATTATTAGAAAATGGCAAGATTATAGCACCCTAGCAAACCTGCCAAGAGAGGGTCGTCCAGACCGGGATAGGAGGGCAGTAATCAAGCAGCAGCCAAGAGGCCAAAGATAACCCTGAAGGAGCCGGCAGCTCTACTGCAGAGATGGGAGTTTCTGTCCATAGGACCACTAAAAGCCCCACACTGCACAGAGCTGGGCTTCATGGAAGAGAGGCCAAGAAAATAAGGCAGACCGTTTGAAATTTGCCAGAAGGTGTATTAGAGGCTCCCCAAACATGTGGAAGAAGATGCTGTGGTCAGAAGAGACTAAAATAGAACTTTTTGGCCATCATGGACAACATCATGGAGTGGGTGAATAGTTATGCACGCTCAGGTTTTCTTTTTTGTCTTATTGTTTGTTTCACAATAAGAAAATTAATTTGCATCTGCAAAGTGGTCGCTGTGTTGTGTAAATTAAAAGATACACCACCCCCCAAAAAAATTCCTTTTAAATTCCAGGTTGTAAGGGAATAAGAGGTTGGGGGTGGGGGGGGGCATTCAGTCCATGTTAGGTTGATGATGTCATGTAGTTGTACAAAGTATTTAGGCCAAATGTGGAAACTGCTATTAAACTTCACTAAACTTCACGGCTTCACTAGGGATCAGCAGAGGAAAAATGAGCGAGGAAATAACTTGTGGAAAAACGGAGAAACCTCTAACAAATTGACAAAATTGGACATAAAGTATAAAACATTGGTGTGGTGCAATGCAGTGGAGATAGCAGCTCAGTCTTAAAAGGAGTTTCTTCTATGACTTACAGTGAGTGGAGCCCACAAAAATGTCTTGGATAAACACTGACGTTCACGTGTCAGTTTCAAGTGACTGAAACTTATACGCTGGATCTAAAAATGTTAGTATCGTTCATAAATTGAACTGCTACAATCTGTGCTATAAGCTGCTCTTATTTTTTGTATAAAGGCATCTACACTGTAAAAAAAAAAATATACCAGGCGATCTGAATTTACTGAAACCTCCAATAGTGAGTTAACAAAAATCTATGCATTCCATTCTGTTAACTTATTATTTCAGTGAACTAAAATATTAAGTCTTTACACTTTTTTTATACAGCGTAAAACACCATTACCAGAAATGAGTCCAATTTAATTTGGAAACAAGTCCATTTAATGATATTCATTCACGTTTTTCATTTAGTGTAGAAAACAGTAAGGGTGTGAAGGGGTTAAAGGTTTATCATGGACTTTAAGAGACTTGAGCTACGAGGGCAGTTTGAAATAGGGGTGGAGGCCTAGTGGATAGGATACTTGCCTCTGGACCAAGAGGTCTTGGGTTCGAATCCTACCACCACTGGGTTCCTGAGCAAGACCCTCAACCCCAAATTGCTCCAGGGAGGCTGCCCCCTGTAGTTAGGGAATGGAAGTCGCTTCGGATAAGGAGACTTGTCTTTGGACCCAACACAGTTCCCCCAATTAGTATAACTTAATAACATTTTGCTGTGCTTTCCATGTAATTGATGAATATTAGGTCTTGGAATTTAAGGGGTTAATAGGTTAAGGTTAAATCATTTTCCTATATGTTTGTGTTTCTTTAGGATGGTGAACAGTTGTCTTGCCAGTGAACTGAAAGAGATACACGCCTTTGAGCAGAAGACCTTGACCCCAGAGCAGTGGGAAAAACAGAAACAGCAGTGATGAACACAAACACACACACACACACACACACACACACACACACACACACACACACACACAAACATAAACATAGACTCTGCCCTCAAAATGCATGTTACAGTAATAGTTTTTCTTCTACCTTCACATTTCACTAAAACACCCCATGTGAGTTACTGGAAACACACTTCCTCCTTCATGAAGATAACCTGAATCCTGGTCGTTAACAATAAAGGAATGTTTCATGCCCTCATCTGTCGACTAAGAACTGTGGTGCGTGTGACTTTTATTTTCACTTCAGCCTCTTCAGGGGCGGTGCTATTTACCATTTAACCACTCGAGTTTGTCTCGACTGGGGAGCTTAGGAAACATGGAGAAAATTTCCACTGTATTTAAAAAGACGCAGAGCGTCTTAAGAGAGAAGATGAGAAATAAGCGCTTGGGGCATCGGCGTGATCAGAGCAGCACTACTCCAGTAGCAGAAGAGAAGACAGGCACAAGTCCAGACCCTTTAGGACAGAAAGGTAGGCTTCTGAGTAAGTCATTCATTGGGTTTGGACTGTTGTGGAAACGACAGGCCCTTTAAAAGGAGAAGTGGTCGATGTGCTGTGGTCGGGAATGATTTTCCTCATGACTTTCCGGTGTACAAACTTGGTGTTAAAGTAGAAAAACGTAGTGTCTCTCTTGATAGGCTTGTCACTGTTTTTGAAACTGAAGGAATTTCCCAGGTGGCAGATCAGTGGGTGGAGCTGTCAGGCTAGAAGATGCAGTGATTGTGTTTGCTTTAACATTCCAGCAGCATGCCTTTAACAGGATGGTGCTGTTGCACAAAACTGCCCACTGTCACAAAGGTGACACACGTGGCAGTTTTTGTTTGAGTTTTCTGTTAGTTTGGAAAAAAAAAAAAGATCATTTCGTTTTAATGACACATGGAGGCATACAGGTGGGTGTAAGTAGAAGCTTTGCATTATCACTACAGACCTATGAATCCAGATAATGTAAAAATCTATAGATATAATATTTTCAATGTCTGCCTTTCAAAGGAAACGAAAAAGCAAAAACAAAATCAGTTTTTGACCTGCTGCCTTTATACTATATACTTTTAGATTTCTTAAAGTCATTTCTGGAGAGAAAGTTTAGGCCACTCTACCACTCCAGACAAGGGGTCACTAACATTTTACTCCCTGAGAAAACTAGCCTACTAAATAATAATAAAAAAAAAAAAAGAAAAGTGACTAGTGCTTGTTTATTCATAATCCTAAAATCAGATATATCACCTTATATCTACTCTAAAATTAATCTCATCAAATAGGAACAGACAAATACAACCCCTCTGTCAGAATCAGAACGCTTTTTTTTACAGTAAGCCTAAGCAGGCCTTTAAATAAATGTTGAGTTTGTTCATCACTGGTTTATCAGTCCAGTTATTCATCTCAGTTTATTAAACTCCTCTAATGGGTGATCAGTTGGAAAAATCTAAATAGTAATATTTATCCATTCATCCTTATTAAGATGAATCTGAACATGTGTTGTAATTTGATTCATGTTTAGTCTTTAAGTGGAGTTTAGAATTAGATTCATGACATTAACCTACTGAGAAGTTGTATCATGTTTGTGCCTCGATGTTGGCAGTGTGTACCGGAGCTGGTGTCCAACCACAGAGCCCATGTGGACACATCGTCAAATCTTCAAGTCTCATTAATATGGTGAATCAGTGCGTAAAGAATGTGAGTATAAGAATGTATACATGGCTGTAAGTTGCAGTTGTTTTACTCTCCCAGCCAGCAGCAGCGGCCCACAATTATACATCTGAGTTCATTCATCTAGTTGTTGCTTGAAAAAAATGGAAAACTATGATTTTTCTCACCTCAAAGTGTTTTCTCCTGTAGTTTTGCTCTGGAGCTGCAAGACCTATGTAGTAAACCAGTACTAGAAGAGTGTAGTTTGCACTGTGCAAGCTACTAAATCATCCGCTTTTTTATTGTGCTTTTTTTATCTTGAGAAAAATATGTCATACAATCTCAGAGCACTGAAGATTTGCTCCATCTAAGAAACAAACTCCTCAAACTCTTAGTTGAGTGATTCAGGGTAAGGATATCATTGTGTAAATTGCCTGGCCTGTTGTAAAATTTTTGTTCACTGTCGGAACAAAATATTGTATCTCCATTTTTTTCTTTTTTTTAACATAACTAAAAATTTCAGCTGCTTTTTATGCTGTGTGAAAATTTCATGATGAATGGTCCACTAGAAATGCTCCAAAATTACTTCCAAATAAACTGTTGTTACAGTAACTGTAAGTAGTAAGTATATGGGTGCAGCTGGAACAACACTTTGAACTAAAAAGTAACTTTACAGGAGGTTTTGTTCCAGCTGTATCCATATACATTCTATTTTTTTTTCCCTCCTAGAAAAGCCTGGAGTTCAGCTGCCCGGTGTGTGAGGAGCAGTGGAGCTGGCCTCAGGTCAGATGTCAGCTCCAGCTCTCTCAGGCCCAGACTGTTATTCTGGACACACAGGTGGACCGCATCATACAGAACCTGCCTGATGTGTACAAACAGGTGGGTCACAGTGCGACAGCTGCGGCTTCTGTCCTGTCTGTACGAACCCATTTCAAACTGACTGAAGAGAGACGTCTCTTAGGTTTCACTGTGGTGTGTGTGTGTCTGTGTCTGTGTGTCTGAGCGTCCTCTATACTCTGCATAAATGGACAATAGCAGTGAAGATATCGCGGTGGTGTTAATAACATGCTGACTCTAATCCGGCTCCACCACATTACCTTTAGTCCAGCATGTATGACTAATATCAGCACAGTGAAAACACATATTTTATTCATACATTCAAAAGGTGTGCCTAATGTCTGCTGACGCATGGCTTAATATGCAGAGACCCCCTGCTGCCTCGTACAAAGACGACAGAGACTGTAGCCTCCAGCAGGCTTTTAGAAGTCTTTGTTAATCACACACACCCACACACACACACACACACAAACACACACAAAGAGCACTCTCACGTCAAGAGAGCATGTTAAATGGGTTTCTTTCACATTTCAATTGATTTATTTATTTGTGCTAAATGAATTAACCTCCCGCTGAGAACTGAGACACGGAAGACGTCCTACACGAACAAATCACAAAGGTCGATAAAAGATGATTTCTGCATAATATTATCTTTACATATCTTGACAGCTACATCTTTTTTTGTAGCGGAGAAACATTTACACTATGACATTTTGAATTTATAGTATTTGACAGATCCCTGCATGTAATTACAAATCGGCACAGACAATTCGAGATAAATCCGTATTAAATACACTCCGTAGTCACCTTTAGACTGGATACACATTTTGCACATCTTTATGTGTATGAAAGCTGTGTAACAGCTCAAAAATGCTATAAGCGGTCAGAAATGGGGAATAAAAGCAATAAAATGTATTGTGCTATAAGAAATGGATGACATAGCTCTTTGAGAAAGGGCACCATTCCTGCCATAGCAGGTGGTCTCATAGCAAGGTACCAGTCTGGAGGACAAAATGGTCCTACATCATTGATAGCAAGGGTTGCATTACAGAAGGTCTACTCTGAGCACAGTTATGATCAACAGCTGGCCTGAGTCCGTGCTGATCTTAAAATGTGCAGGTTTAGGTCGCCGCAAAATCAAGAATTGTGTGAAAACCTACTTTTTGTTCAGACCACTAAATGACAAATCAACACGCAGAGATTACGTGAGATTAAGTGAAACTTTACTGCACGTTTACAAGGTCAAGTTCAGCTGAGCTCTCTGGTTCAATTCTGCACTATTTTACAACTCAGTATTTCCTGTACGGATCACTGTTTAACAAAATCTCAGCGACGGTATGCTGTATCGTCTAAAGCCAGTGGAAATAACCAATGAAAACTGAGCCTGTGAACGAAGCTTTTGTACAGCCATGTTTCTGAGAAAGGGTTTTTGGTGCATTCTTTTAAGTTTAGTGACCAATTACCAGTTCGGTAGACATGACTCAAATGATCGGTGTCCTTAAAAATATACAAAAGTCATGTGGAGGGTGAGAGATGAGAGAATGCCAAGCTTGACTGTGATACATGGTGAACCAAAAGATGGAGACCAGTGGTGGGAACTGATTTTAGTGAGGGCGGTGGCTGTCTCTTTATTGGCACGCAATCCAAATAAAATACCTGTAGGCTCGCATGCATACATTTACACTTAGTATTAGTTTGTATCTGTTACTGTTATTATGGCATAGACTGAAAATGTGTGTGAGATACAGCAGGACTGTGTGATCAGGATCATGTTATTAAAACCAGGTAGTTCATTCACAGATGCATCAAACTGCCAGTTTCCACTGGTTGTTTCAAGCTTTACAGAGGTTTTGTACAGCATCCTATTAAGCTTTAAGAGCCCATCGAAAAGGGCCCCATGCAAACCAGCGATGGGGACCAAAGGCCTTGAGTCTTAGATGTCGCAGTCAGTACAAAACAGTTCTGTTCTCCTAAGGATTAAAAGATACGCCCTTGATTTTATGCTGTTTGATCATCAGAAAGACCATTTCCCTGCTTTCTGTACCACAGTGTCCAGTTTGTTCAAGCATCCTGCGTCGCCCCATGGACAGCGCTGGACGCCCCTGCCCTTTTTCCAGCTGTGCCCACTGTTTGCACACCCATCACTTCTGCTGGTCCTGTTTCGCCCCGTGGGTCTTCCCCAACGCCGCCAGCTCGGGTCAGTGCAGTAACCGCTCCTGCCATGTCGTCGCCACCTTGCTGGCGTGCGAGACAGTGACGGACGCTGGGAGTTCGGTCGTGGGCTGTCCGGTGTTTCGGGCTTGTCCTCAGTGCTACACACTCACCACGCCCGAGCCGGACTGTAAATATGTAGCTTGCCTCGAATGCACTCACCGCTTCTGCTACATCTGCCTGGACAGCGAAACAGAATGTGTACAGAAGGAGGATCCCTACCAAACCTCGACGTGCAAGAAACCCAGAGCAGAAAGGCAGAAATTCATCACATAAATGTGGTACATAGGCTTCGGTATGTTACAGAATTATTTAAAAGTCTGTTTTTAGAATGTGCAGAGCAGGTCAAAATTATATTCTTAACTGTTATTTTATTCACTCAAATTAGAATGAAAAATGATAAATTAGACACCCAATGCAGTTTTGTTTATTTTTAAGCTTTGAGAGAATAGCTAGTAGTTATAAAATGATGAATAATGTGGTGTAAGGATCTATTTATAGTAATTTATTGTCAAGATGTAATCCCCACTTTTCCAGTGTGAGACATTTTGCATAGAAGTGCTGTTATTATTCCTGATGATGTACAGATTTACTAAGGAATGATCTACAAACTCCTACAAATGATCTGTAACATAAACTCTTAAACATGAAGGTGCCAGAAAGAGTTCTTTGGAAAGATGCCACTGAACAAACATTTTGGTTCTCTGAAGAGCCCCTCTGTGGATGGTCCTTATACGAACCACTTTTGGAAATGAGATGTATGAGTGTGAAGAACCTTTTTCAAGTTTAATAGACCTCAGCGTAATGTTCTATCAAGAGCCGCAAACTGGTAAACAACCTTTACAATATACACACATTTCACTTATGAACACAGTTCTTTAGGGAAATAAAAAGTTCTCCTTGGGGCCTTTATGGCCATGAGATATGACATTGTAACCCAGACATTGTGTCAGGTTTCTGAAAACAGCGACTCCGGTAGTGAGCATTAAGGTTTTTGATTTTCTTATTGATTTTTTGTCAGTGTGTGCTGGCTTTGCCTCAGAGAAGGTGGTTTTTACAGAACACACAGGGACAAAGCTTTTGAATTTCAGACACAGAAACTCTAAAAAGAGCAGCAGTTAAATGGATTAACAGACGTCATGGTGAGTGCCACGATGAATCAAATGCCTCCTAATGAATTTACACACCATGTGTGTATGACGGGAGAGAGAGAGAGGATGAGCAACGACACACACACCCACTGATAGCACTTTTAAGAGCGCAGGGATTACTTCTGCCACTTTTCTTCTCATGAGCGCTGGCCATGTGGAAAATCACAGCTAGTGGATGAGAGGCAGGGATGGGGGGGTGGAGTCGGAGAAAACAACAGTGTCCATTTCTCCCGGAGGGGTTCCCACCATCCCTCCACACATGCAGCATTTTGCAAACCTAGAATAATTTATTTGATAACTATTAATCCTTAGAAATATATCAGTTAGTTCTTTCATTTTGTTGCATTATTGTTATTGTCTTTTTTTTTCTGTATTGTCTTATCTTTATTCTTTTTGTTGCGCAGAGCATTCTCATGACAAATAAATTTCCCTCAGGATTAATAAAGTTCTTATCTTATCTAATCTCTTGAATAGCTCTTTTCACTGGCAATACCAAATACTTGATGTAATTCAGACGTGCACTACAGGCCAGAAGTTTGGACCCGCCCTCAGATTAAAAAGAAAACATTAGAAATACTTAAAACAAATTACACTGGTCTACAGTCAAAATGCTTCTTCAATAAATTTACCCAGATTTGACTAACTTTGGGTTGCTAATAACAAAAAATGATACCTAATAATGTTGATTGGCTATAATTTGTATGATACAGTACTGGATCAGTAAGTCTCGTTACATATACGTTATATATAGGGGCTATCCCTTTTTAGATTAAAAAATGACTAATAGAAGTGTCACAAATATTACATTTATTTAATCCTGTTGTACTGTTGAAATATAGAAGTGTTTGTTTTGTTTTTAAGGTAAACTGTGTGAGCGAAGACGCCTCGTTTATGCGTGAACAATGCCGATCAGTTTGCTTTTTGAATCATAACAGATGCTAATAATAAGCCAATTGTTGTAAAAAAAAAAAAGGGTCTGTGTTGAAATGAATATGAGCCGATATACGATAGACATATAGTGTATTAATGTGTATGATCGCATAACTGAAAATATTGAATATCTTTTGAACGGAAGCCAATCTGCCTGTTTTATTGTCATATTTGAAATCAGCACACCAAAATGCATCAGAATTGGCAGATTTCTTTCCCGAAGCAAACAACTTCCAAAAATGTGTAGACCAGTGTAACTGAAACATATCATGTCCAGTCTATCTTTAGTACACTGACATTCATTTTGTATCATGAAATAAGAAAAGTATCACTCAGTTCTTTAATATGACACAATTCTATCTGGTTTATGGATCACTGGGTAAAATTTAAGTCTTAAACAGGATAATGATCCCGAGCTCTCTTCAAATTGTGCCAAAATTATATCCAGTCCACAGAAAAACAAAACGCTTGGGAGTCGCGTGTTGGTCTCCCCAGTCTCCAGATCCTTCTCCAGATTGAGCTGCAAGTTCAAAATGAGCATCCAGCAAATGAGACAGGACTGTGTGCGGGCTTGAAAAGGTGCTGGGAGGGTTTGAACAGAAGTAATTTTCAAAAATTGCTGGAGAGGATGTCACGAAAGGTGCTGCTGTGATAAGGGGTGTTTTTTTGATTAAACAAACTTAGTGTATATTGCTACAGTACACTTCAAAACCAGTCACACTTGTTTTAAGTTTTTCTAATGTTTTCTTTTAATAAAAGTTTGAAAGAGCAGCGTGTCATTTATTTTATTAAAAATTAGAGGATGGGACCAGACTTCTGGCCTGTAATATGATTGTGTTTGTAAGTAGATGAGGGTATATTTCATTATGATTATGTAATTACGTTAAATTACAAAGGGGTTACTGAATAAATTCCAAAGGATTTACTGTTAAACTTTTTTGTGCTCAGTGATTTGAATCCAGAACTTTCCATCAGTCACTAAAATACACCCTTCCTCCTCTCTGGCTTGTTTATCCTTCTCTAAAGGCTGATTATTATAGAGGCGTGAAGATCAGACTGGTGAGCAACAGAGTGCTTGTCATTTACAATCCATTAACACAACCCCCCCCCATGCTGCTTCTTTCACACATTTCTTCCTTTTATTCTCTGTTTTTGAAGACCACATATTCACATGCACACAATTGCACTATTCCTATCATTCAAATCAGTCACCACCAGTTTTATTTAACTCTGCGGTGCAAATTATTTCAACCCAATGAGACACCAATGCTTTTACAAAGAGATTTCATTCCAAGTCATTTTGGACCGTTTCTGTTGGTCCATTCACCATAAAAAGGCAGCTGGAGTTGTCAATTTGTGTATAAAAAATAGGAAAAAATGTAGTTTAACATGATACCGGTTCTGGTGAGACTGTTACAGTAATAAAGGTCATACAAATAAATACTGTAAACACTATACTGTAAAACTTAAGAAGAATATATACAGAATCTGATATTTCCTTGAATATTTTTATTTAAATCAAGGCTTCTTAATCCTTAATGGTAAAACACACCCATATATACAGTGAGGGGAAGCTAATTTTCTGCTTTCTGCTTTTAAGAGGAGAAAGTGTATAAATATATATACATATTTATTTCATTGCATTACGATTTTAACATTTGTGTCTTGCTGTGAAGCCAGTGTTGTCAGTTACAGCTGCAAGGCCTATATCATGATGCTCCCACCTCCATACTTCACTGTGGGTATGGGATCATGTGGTCAACCCTTTTTCATCAAAAATGATGAGACGAATTATTGCCAGAGAATTATATTTTATTTTTGTGTTGTCCAACCAGAGTACACTGTTTTTACACTGCACTCGATCAGACCTACCTTAAATTTTACCGACACAGAGGTTGGATTCTGTAATTTAAAAATGTGTCCCCTGTGGATTCTTCAAATTCACCACGGCCGCTACTTCTTTCATGACATCTTCGCCACCAATGACAATGACTTTCATAATGACATTTTTCACAAGAACGTTCAGATTTCTTCCTTTCAATAAAGCTTATATAGCAAAAGAAGTTAGATCTTTTCTATAACATGAATATATAGATTTTGATTTGCTTTTATTTGTAGCCTTTACATATACTGTCTGGTTATTAAAGTGTCTGAACACTTTCATCCCTTTCTCATTTCGAACATGACTTTGTTTATGCAAATAAATATATACTGGAACAGTGGAAATACAATACTGTGTTGAAGATTAAGAACAGAAGAATCTGAAATAATATTTCCCCAAAAGCTCAGAAATTGAGTTCGTTCTTAAATGAGAGTCCTTAACGTGCATTGTCACTACAGCTGTTCACATTTCCTGGTTGGTCTTTTTGAAACACCACGTATTTAGTCATAATGCAAACAATCTGATGACTTGAAAAGTTGATCATGCAGACACCAGCATTTACTGCTATCGTGATTATAACTACAACAAAGCAGTCTCTGTATGCGAAAGCACCGTTTTTTCCCCATCACATTACATAAAGTTCATTTAAAGACAGATTCTGTCCAGGTCCTGACCTCCTCACTTAGGACTCTCGTTAACTTGATCGGGGATGTCCAGCATGGCGTGAAGCTCCTCCGGCTCGTATCCCAGCAGACCCTGTAAATTGCAGACAAAGCGGTACACATAGCGCTTGCCGGCTGTTTTGTGGATGATGTTTTTATCATAATAGTAGCGCAGTCCTCGACTCAGCTTTTCATAATTCATCTTGGGCTTGTTCTTCCTCCGGCCCCAAAGCTGAGCGACCTGCGTCACAACAAAGAGCAGATCAAGACAACACGCCTCATTTCAAATCACTTCAACTTGCTAAGCGGGTGATTATTTATCAGGACCACCATTTGACTTGTGTTTACCCCCCGCAGTCCACTCTTGTGCAAGCCTATGTAGCAAAACAGTCAAAATTCATTTCTACATAACCATTTTTGACTTCTCTTTATCACCCAAAAGGCTTCCTCTATACAGGGCGGTTGTCCAGTCTTACCCACAAAGAGCTGATGTGGCTACAGGTGGGCAAACAGAAGCTCACTTGATTACACTTTTTTATTCAGTTGGTATCAGTCTGCAGATAGATCACATGAGCTCCTGTTTAGTTGGACTAAAAATATGTATGATAAAAAATCTTATTCTAGTTGACCTACTCCTTCACTTGTAAATCGCAGTTTTAAAAAAATTGAAAACATACTAATTTATGTAGCTTAGAGACTTGAGAATGAATGGCACTTTTTCCATGCTATGCACCATCTAATGTAGATCTAGCAATTCTACCAATAATACCAATCTATGATATGTTATACACTATATGGATAAAAGTATTGGGACACACCTGTTTTTTCTGGATTTGGGCTAGACCCCTTACCTCCAGTAAAGGACAATCTTAATACTCAGCATGCCAAGACATTTTGGACAATGGCATGCAACGCCAGCTATGTGGACACAGTTTGGGGAAGAACCTTCTCTATTCCAGCATGACTGTGCCGCAGTGCACAAAGCAAGCTCCATAAAGACATGGCTGGATAAATTTGGTGAGGAGGAACTTGACTTTCCTGCACAACGCCCTGACCTCAACCCCATCCAACACCTTTGGGATGAACTGGTACGGAGATTGCAAGTCAGGCCTTCTCATCCAACATCAGTGCCTGAACTCATCAATGCTCAGAATGGACACAAACTCCAAAATCTTGTGACAAGCCATCCAAGAAGAGTGGAAGCTGCAAAGGGGGGACCAACTCCATATTAAAGTCTATGTATTTGAATGCAATGCCATCAAAGTCCCTGTTGGTGTAATAGTCAGGCATCCCAAATATTTTTGTCAATATAGTGTATTTAACAGACCTTTCAAATCTGAAAAAATGGAAATACACGGTTTTCTTTGGCCACCACCAATATGCTACATAGGTAACTCATTTTCTAGCTTGAAAGCGTCACCTCATCAGGGTCTGTCAGTTTGAATTCCCATCCGTCTCCAGTCCAGTTGATGACTGACTGACAGTTGCGATCTGTGAGGAGCTCCAGCAGAAACTGCCAGAGCTGAATGGGTCCACTACCTATTGGACAAGAAACCGCATGGACAGGACAATGAAGTATCTAGTTCACTTGCAGTGTGCACCAGTCATTAAGATCACTGTTCTTTACTAAAGTTTGTTGTATTGTAGCATATAGTATTTTTTCTACTGTGCATCTTTTTGTACTATTTTTTGACAGTCAAGCATAATAAATAGAAATGAAGCAATTTAGCTTCTCAAATTGGAAAACCCATCAACTCATTAAGACAAATGTATCTTTAGGAATTTGTATCATGTGAGAAAAGTGAACCATTGCGATCTATATGGAAATACCGATCTCAAATATTTTTTGTTGATGCTCGTTCATCGTATCTGTAATTTTAATAGCACTTTTAGCAAGAATGCCACCAAAGTACAATAATCAAAAGTATCCTATTTCAATTTATAAACAAAGTATAAGTTACATTTAATAATGTCATTTGTGCCAATCATTTAAATTTATTTTAATTTCAAATAAACTTTTTTCATTTTTTTATAATGTTCATAAGAGGGTTCCTATGTTCTAACTGATCGGTGACCCCTCACTTATTGCACCTCTTTAAAAGTACAATTTACAAGCAAATTAAATTATAAAAAGTAAATAGTGTATGGATGTGACTAAAGATGGAAAAAAGAGAAAAACTGTAACGTTTTCTTCTACCAGATTTCGTACCCGTGTATCCAGCTAAAACTGCTGCTGGCACTACTGCACTGCTCATGTCTGCTTTCTCGCTGGCGAACTCTTTAAAAGTTAAATGAGGATGAGCGGAAGGAAGGAAGAGCTCTTCACACAGGGACTCCTCCTCCTGTTGGAGCCCCTCTCCTTGCTGAAACTCCACCCCATGTTTTGGGCCGATCCATGGGGACGTGATCACTCCCGGTTCATCATAGGCTAATTCCTCTTCAGTAGCACGATCTGACATAATAAAGACACAGATAAAGCAGGAACACCGGATGTTATTAGAAGGGATTTGTGTGAAATCTCAGAATTGAATAATATGTCACAGACAATGACGTCATGGTGCCGAGTATTGATGCAATAATCTTTTTAAGGATGCTTTTACGGAGCAAGTCATAAAATGACCAAAAAAAACACAAAACTTCTATGGTGGGTAAACATTTTTTGGAAAGTCTGGTGATTTTAGGCTGATGCACCTATTAGTAGCATTTAATACAAGATGATGACGTGCAGTAATGTTTCATATCGTGACACTATAAAAGTAAAATCAAGAAAGTACCATTTTTGTCCACACTTCTGAACTGCCACACCGATGCTGATGGCTCTGTGTGTCTGAAAGGTCCCTCCTGCATTGCCTGAGAACAGTTCTGGAGCATTGGGCCTGCAGGTTCCACTGAAAGGAGCTGCACCTTCTCCACAGTTTGGTGGCCGGCAGGATAATGGCTCAACTTCTCTGTATGTAAAATGTTCTCAGCATAACTGTCTAAAAAGGTTGTTCACAAAACAAGAAAACACATTTACTGGAGCCTGTGAGGATGATGCATGAGTTCTGATCAAATGTAACATGTGGTGAGAAATATCTGCAATGAGGATTTACCCATACTCAGCTGTGACTGGCAAAGAGCAGATGAAGGACAGAGGACCAGAGGGGCAGGGTGATCATATTCACACTCTAAAACACACACACACACACACACACACACACACACACACACACCGTCATTTTTATACAGTGTCAATTATAAAGTCATGTATCATATATTTTCTAATATTTTGATATATTTCCCCTTTTCTCAGTAACAGCATTATTCCTGTCAGTAATTACACCAGTCTGAGAGCTCCTGTCCATTTTAGACCACTCTTCAATGAACTGGGTCCGAGTTCAGCTACAGCTCACGTGTGTCTGTTTCAGCTCCTCCACTGCTGTTCCACACCGAGAACTGGGATTGAGCTCTGGTGACTTTACTGGTCATTCAGAGTGTCCTAGTGTTTTATCTTATCTATTTAACCAGCCACACACACACAGATTCACTACAGTTGTCATCCTGGAATGTGAGAGTGTCAGTGTTGTGTCTGGCCGGACATGGAGCGCGAACTTAGTGAAATAAAATAGATAGGAACTCTCTCTAGAGACTGACTGAAATTTCTCCTGACAGAACTGATGCTGTTATTAATGTTACCAGGTTTTAGAGAAGGCATGACTCATGCTGGGTCATAAAAAGTCTTATGTAACACCCCAGGGCAAATTATATGTCTGGTGATTTCTTAAGTCAAAAGGATTATACCTGCTCAACGGAGAATGCAAAAAATGTGTTTTTTTTTCTGTGAATTTTAATACATAGTTTCCAGTTATTTGCTGATTGTAACATAAATAAGAAAAACATTAAATGTGCCGTAACCTTTGCACAGGTCACAATTTACGTTCTGTTAACTTCAGAACATACACAGTAAAGGTGCATTAAAATGTGCATTGTGTTTTCTGTAGAGGATGAGTACTTATTTTCATTTAGAAAACTGACAAAATGTAATTGTACCAGGGAGGCTCAAACGTAAGGTATATGTATCATACATCTAGTCCCTGTTGGTACAAAACCTCATATCTATAAAATGGAAAAAGGAAAAGGGAAAACATCCTTAACTTTAATGTACGTTTATTTTGAGCAGTTTCTGTTGGTCCATGTAAAAAACCAGTTGTTCTCTTAAAATTATTAAAAAAAAAAAAAAAACATCTTCAAACCTAAAAAGAAGAAATACTTCTACCTTTTTAACTTTCAGCAATAACAACATGGCTTTCATAAAAAGCTCGTTAGGTGTGATGTACTTTACCCATACCAACACTTTCTCACACTACAGTAATAATTATCCAGGAACGGCCTGGAGCTTGTCTTTACCTTTACGGATCGTCTCTAAATGTTCCCATAGAATTTCTCCAGCTGTGCAGTCAGTGATCAGCTCCAGAAACGTCTCTCTGTCCAGAGCGCAGAGTTTGCTTCCAGGCATGTTCCTCAGTTCTGGGTTCAGACTTTTCAACCCAAACTCAGTCTGGCACCAGTCCAACCAGTAGCTCACCTCCCACTCCGACCACAGCCTGGGGTCTGTCCCAAACAGAGGCGGCACAATGTTTAGCTCATGATTTGTAAAAAACTAAGAAAGAAAAATACTCTCATGAATGAATTTTTCATGAAATTAATTTATGTTGAAAGAGTCATGGCACCATAAGGGAAGTGAAGTCTGTTTCTCTCCAGAGTGAAGCCAGCAAATGTGGCATTGAGCACCTGCCCAAGCAGCTCTTTGCTGGTGGGGGTGAGAGGGGGCACCTCCAGACTGTCTGAGTCTAGAAAAAAGCAAGCAAACAAACAAAAAAATATTAAAAAAAAAAAAAGAAATTCCATCAGCAGCTCACCTGACTTGATGTAATTAATGTAGCTTCTGATTATAACTATAAGCAATAGAGAACTTAATAGAGGGCAAAATCACTATTTACTGTATAATGTTTTTTGTATTCATTCATTTTAGTTTTATTTAGTACACTTACTTATATCTCCATTTTAAATAGTTTTTCCTTATTTAACTAAAAATACAAATGCTCCAAAATAGCATGTCTTTTTACACGAACTTCAGTTAGAATATGAGTATAATCTGCAGAGGACATATATTTTTTCTGCATTAGTGCACTGTCCAATATATATAGAGTGAAAAGTGCACTACATTTTTCCCCCCAGTATGTTAAACTCAGCGTTCTGCAGAGGATACGTGTTTATTTTGCAGCCTCTACAGCAGTTATATGTGAATACAGAATAAAACTACGATATGTTATTGATCAGTACTTGGTAAATATTAAAATATTTGTTTTTCATGCAGGCACATATTTTCTTATCAACAAAATGTTGTAATAATTATTGAATAATGTTTTAATGAATATAACAGCAAGCAAGAATGAGTAGGGAGAAAAGACTTTACCGAAGGAGGTCCAGTCCATCCTGCCTCAGGAAGATAGAGGGATGAAGTGAAACAGATGAGATGTAATATGGGAGAGGGGGAGAGGCCAGGGGCATATATATATACGGCCTGGTGGGGTGATGGATTCATGTCAATCCATTGGGCACTGGGAGGAGATATTTATCATGAAAGAGGGATGAATACTGTGACAAAATGATCACATGTGTGTGTACAAACATCAGATGATGTTCAAAAAGTTTCAGTATTAATACCTTAACTTCAAAACCAATTCCTGAACAATATTTTTGTTGATACAAAACTTACAAAACAAAGCATTCAAATCAAAAGAGTGTTCAAATTCATGTATTACTTTGAAACGAATGTTGAAAAATTCGGCACATCCATACAACATCCAATTTGGCAAAAGAGAAATTCAGGTTTTTAAACAGAAGTTCAAATGTTTATGTCTGTAATTTAAAGAGCCATTCGCCAGTGTGGAAGAAAGCTTATCGACCAACTGACATCAATGAGACCAACCGCATCAAAGCTGAAACTAGGAATGGAATGACTGATTTTTTCGCTGCTTGGTAGCATTAAAGTAATTTGATGCAAATATTTAATTTCAATACACAGCCATACTTCAGAATAAATTATTCTCACTTTTTCTAAACCAAGCTACATAACATTGAAATAACCGTGTCACATACATTTCATTAGATTTTGTCCATTAAGATAACAGGTACTTGTCAAATACTATATTTTAAGTTATGACTTTAAATTAATATATGACATAACTGCTGTGACATCGGTGTTATACTCATGTATGACAAATGGACGTTGCAGGGTTCAACTATAGTGTTAACAAATAATCACTATACTGTAGTTTCAAATGTTATATGGCGGCTCATAATGCAATGAATTCATTAGTCCAGCAGTATGGCCCTCATTAATTCCTGCTGAAATTGTGGCATAGAAGAAACCCTGGGATCGAGTCTAGTGCTGTGTGAATAACATTTTAAGCCCACACAGATGTGTTTTTCAGCGGGTGTAGTTTGCTGTTACAGCCTTAAGCTCACTACCTGCTGTCCCTAGTGTTTGGACCCCAGCAGGAAGATTCAGCCGTTCATTTTACTTGCTTTAATGGTACAAAGAGCACTGAGGGACAGAGACTGCGGGAACATGGTGTGATCGACAGCAGGGCAAGCTGCTCTTGTATAAAAAGGACAGAAGTTATTGTCAGCAGGTTAGTGTTTGTGTCTATTTTTGCGTATTTGTAAGGGTGTGCACTACACAAATTCAGTCAACAGCAATTCAACGCCAGTTTCGTACTAAGATTGCACACGCTTAAGTCTAGAATGCAAGTATTTAAAGGACTACTCCGCTGCTTTTCAACCTAATTTCAGTGTTTCCCCTACCATTAAATAGGCCCAGCCTGGATGAGGAAAATTAGGAAAGAACTGGGAGGCTAACATTTGTTTCCCAGCATTTATTTTTAGCCAAAAATCAAATGATCAATCTATTCTAAGTTGGAGATTAAATAGAGATACTTGACATGACTGTGCGTCATGGCCATGTGTTGCACAAGCGGACTTGGTTTTGCTGGAGAAGCAGCGTTTAGCATTTTGTCACAGTAGGCTTTAATTCCAGAAAGTCTAGCTCCTTAAAGAAATATCCTTTGGAGTAGTTTGAGAAAAATATGGTGGTGTACCGCTAAACCGGGGCTAATGCAAGACGTGAAGTTTGCATGGTGTCTCTGTCGTACTATTAATTATTAGTAAACCAGCAAGAGCTCCCCTTTCTGGATGCTTGGAGGAAAAAAAGTAATTACTTTCCCATAGTATTATTCAAGTTAATGCAAAACAATAACTTATTAAACTTACTAAAAAATAGCTGTGTAATGTAACACTTGATTTCACTTGATGTGAAAAGTATCCACTGTAATTTTAAAAAGTAACTGTGATGATACTACCCCAGCCCCGCCCATGTTTGATGATGCCATACATGATTACCTTAGAAGATTCTACCACTTGAACTGAAAAATAAACCTAGAGGAAACACTAATATCGCGGTGTCTGTAACATATGGCGGATTACTCCAAACAGTTCAGACACTTTATCCTGTATCTGTGAAATAATGTAAACACACTTCAAAGAACAGAAGTAAACTGAGATATGGTTCAAATGACTGACCATGGAAATGGACCATACGCTAAAGATGTGGAAAAAGATCATTTTTTAAAAAGCTGGAGCAGCACTTCTGTTCTGTTGACTAACTGCTGGATGTGTGCATGAGGCACCATGTCCGCAAGCTGTATTATTGAAATTCATCACACAAGTTTAATCAATTTTAATAGCTTTCAATCAATAAAACAAAAATGCTTTGTCTTGCAGTTGGAGAGCAATCTAGGTAGGGCCTCTCTAGATGGGTGTGGCATGTTAGGTGTACCTACAAAGGTAAGATGACAAACACCCTTCAGTTGATTTCACCCATTCCAAAAGTAAATGCAATACAAGCATTTAAAAGTTCTAATCAAGGTATCTATTAATCCAAAATCTAGCTTAAAACAGTCTACACTTCAAGTTCTCACTATTCACTGAATTTATTACGAATGCACTTAAAGCAGGGTCCTAAATAGCACTCATCAATACATCCATGACCAAACAAGAGACTGTACCATATTTGAAAAGTAAATGTCAGTAAAACACTTTGACAACCAACTAATCTACAGGATTGTAATTTCTTTCACTCTCAATCTACTAAAAAAACCTTTCACAGGAACTGTCTGGGAGGGGGCATGAGAAACACTGTTTAAATTAAGAAAAGTCTTCAATGAAGACTTACTGTCACTTTTAGAAGACATTATATTAATTATCACACACCGCATTTACACTTTTTTGTTGTGTATGGGAACGGTGTCTGATCCACCAAAATTGTAGTGCATACTATGAACTATGAAATACTTAAAGTACAGTTCTAACAAGTATAAAGAATTCTGTATACAATTATACAGAATTTGTGAAAGTTTCACCATATTTGTTTTAATGCATGTTTACAGGGCCCATATTTTACTTTTTCTTGCATCACCCCAAAGTCCACAGACAAGTTTCATTTTGTTTTTTTGCACAAACAACAGTAACGACTGATTCCGAACATTTTAAAACTTAATTCTAAAGGGATACTTATATCCTTCACAATTAAAGAGGTTGTTTTGGTTACTTGGTACTTGGTTTGGTAAGAATGAGGAAAGTACAGGGACTAGTAAAAGTATTTAACCCCTGTGAAAGTCATCTGAATTTTCTGGATAACATTCACTTCAGAATTACTAATGTGAACTCTTATGCTGCGACAATACATTGCCATAGTCGAAACTTTATAAATATAAATAAACTCAAATATAGGGTTTGCATTAGTATTCAACCCCTACACATCAATACTTTTAGAGAACCATTTTACTGCAGTAACGTAAATCCTTTCAGTAAATATGTACCAATTTTGCATCTTTCTCATGAGTGATATTTCAAATAGTGCCAGGGTTCAGATCAGGGCTTTGACTTGGAAATTCTAAAACATTCACATTTCTGTTTTTGAGCCATTCCAGTGTTGTTTTGGCCGTATGCTTAGAGGCACTGTCATACTGAAAGCAGAATCTTCTCCCCACTGGAACAAGGTCTTCTGCAATGTTGTGCAATGCTTGTGTCCATCATTTTTTTCTTTCAACTCTGACCAAGTTTCCGGCCCCAGCAGATATAAAACAGCCACATTGCATGATACTGCCACCACCACATTTCACTGTAGGTATGGTGTTTTTTGAGGCATGGGCAGTGTTAGTTTTACACCAAACAAACCTCTTTGAAATCTGAAATAAGTTCTATTTTGGTGTAATGTGACAACAAAACTTCCCAACATTGTAAGTGGATCTTTTTCATGCTTTTATGTGGACCTTCATAAGGAATTACTTGTTTCTCACTATTCATATGGGCCTGAGTTATGGACAGCTCTTGAAATCATGGACCTTCACTCCAGTTTCAGCCAAAGAGCATTACAAACTTCTGAGCATTACAAACTTCTTACCAGACAATATCTTGCTCTGATGCTTAGTTTTGAGGGATGGCCTGTATAGTAAAGGTCTGAGTACAGGGATAAACCTGCAACTTTCTGAAGATCTGAGCCCATGGTCATTAACCGGACATTCAAACTCTCAACATCAGTTTCTCACATCAACAGAATTCTCCTTTTTCTTCATTTTTGCAGTGATTTTTACAACAAAGAAAATGTCCCTTATAAAGGGTGCAAGAGACTGTACTTAAGGACTTAAGGACTGTTGGTAGACAAAGAAATGTTGAAAATATACTAGAGCAAACTTAACTGTTGTTTGAGGAAATGTTTGCGTAGATATGCGTAGTAATCCAGAAAATTCTCATGACTTTCAAGGTGATCGAGTACTTTTGTAAGAACCGTAAATGACCTCTGTCCCTGCACTGCACCCCATTCAAGAAGCAGATCAGGCTGAAATGCATGGAACAAACTGTTCAGACTAAAATCCCAAGGGACTTCAGGTACTTTTTCAGCATCCAGATAATTGGTTATTGCATGATGTTCAATCAGGGCATCTTCTGCTCCAGTAACTCTGTTACAGACTGTCTGCAGTAACAACTCTTCTTACGGCTTCAATGTGAATGGGCAGGCATATGCAAATGTGTCAATGGTAGTGACACAGCAACTATATTATAAAGTAAAGCACTTTTTGTAGCTTGCAGTTCCATATCTGGACTGTATACACAGGGGAGTAAAAGGTACACTTTGAAACTCCAACAATGTTTACATACATCATCACATTAAAAAAAAAAAAAATGTAAAAAACATGTCTTTTGATAAGGTGATAAGGGCCCTTTAACTGACATGATATTACACTAACTCCAAAAACGTCACACGAGACTGCACTGCTTCTTTCTTGAAGCTCAATTAACAAAGATGTGTCGCTCTCTATTGTGAGACTTTTGGTGGAAGCGCAGGCCGCCGCAGTTCCGAAAACGCTTGCCGCACTGCCCACAAACATAAGGCTTTTCTCCTGTGTGGATACGGAAGTGGCGCGTTAGTGCCCCCGAGTGCCGGAACTGTACCCCACACACACCACAAGAGTATGGACGCTCTCCGGTGTGTATCCGCAAGTGTGTCTTTAGATTCTCCATGCGATTAAAGTCCCGGCCGCATTCATTGCAATGGTAGGGGCTACATCCTGGAGGAAATAATTGCTTCTTGGCAGGCTTTCCTGAACTGGGTGCGTTCCCCAAGTTAGAGGCCCTGGATCTGTGCTGATGACTATGGTGTCTACGCAGGTCACTTGCACGACTGAACGAATGGCCGCAGATTTTACACAGGTGATGACTGGGATGGATGTCCGTCCTCATGTGGGCACCAAAGTTTTGAGGTACAGGATGAGCTAGTTGAGGTCTGTCCACTGGCTGGAAAAGGCCATCAAAGGAAGGAGGAAAGCCTTGATGACCACCAACGGATGAGGGGATGAGATCTGAAGCTTCTGAAGAAGAGAAAGCAAAATTTCACTGTTCAAAAGTAAGTACATCACTAACACTGAAGGTGCCATTAAGGGTGTGTGATACGCCAAAAATATAACATCTCAGTACTCTCAATACCTATACCATACATGATACGCATTTCCAAAAATTGGTTTTGCTGAGGTATGTGTATGAAAATTCTGAAACAGACAAATAGCATCAGCAAATCCATTGTGCCACATTGGGAAAATGGTACTTTTTTCATTCAAGCTTTGCAAAAAATAAACTATTTAAGAAGGAACAAGAAGAAAAAATCCCCACAAAAAGAGATGGAAAAATTACATAATAGCATGGTGGGATGACCACCAATCAGCTATCCGTCACTACGCATTTTCCTACAATTTTACTATAATATACAAGCTTTCAATAACTGGTCTAAATCTGTCTTTTTAAGATACATGCAGATGTTATGTAGTTTAAAATAATATATAGTATTATAGTATACTACACATACACCTTTGGATAGTGCTTTTATAACAGTATAGACAAAAAGCAGGCTAAGGGTGTCAAAGCTCTGTGATGAGGCCCTACCAAGACTCTGGCTCGGTCCAGGATCCACAGACTCGATTTTATTGCTTTGTGGCTGCTCTGGATCCGGCCTCCAGTCCTCCAGCAGTTTAGACTGAACCAGCGATAGTCTGTCTGGGCCAAACTCCTCATCAGAAGGAGCATTAAAACCAGAGCCCATATCAGCATCGCCTCCGGACCCATCGTCCACCTCTGGCTGCAGACTCTCCTCTTTCACATGGAGTGGCTCGTCTTTAAGCTGAGTAGGGGACTGATTCTGGTCATCTTGCGCATCTTGTCTGTGTTCTGCTTTCTGATGCTTCTCGGGGTCAAGCGAGTCATGTTGTGGACCTGCAAAGGCAGGAGAAACAAAGATAATTTGCTGATTTACAATGTCAACAATCTGGGTTGTTCTCACATTCTGAAGTGAAGAATAAGCTCGATGTTAATCATAAAGCCTGATGCATTTTCCTAACAAAAACAAAACAAAAAAAAAGGCAAGAGAGGGACAGATTCTGAGCTAACTGAGCATTTCTGCTCAGTCATGAGGGAGGGGTGATGGGAGGGGGAGGTGAAACGTGATATTTTTGGTTAACATTCTTTCCTGCTCTCTGGTGTATGGTGACACACGCAAAACCCATGAGATGAAGGATGGCAAATGTAATGCTTTAAGTGGATTGAGATTATCATGAATCCTTATTAAAAAATGAACCGACAAGATTTCAGCATAAGAACGCAGGAGTACAACAAGGAGTGGTATTATAGTCTTAAAGATATTTCATTAATCATCGGGATGTCATCAAAAATATCAGTACAAGGGGTAAAACAAAGCAAAAAAGAAAAATAAGACTAGACCACATTTCCGCAGAGAAAATGCAAAGTGTGCTTGCTCAAATGCAAAGTGTGCTTGCTCTAACGCTGCATTAGCATTAGCGTTAACATAGCATTAGCATAACATTAACATAACATTAGCATAACAGTAGCGTTAGCATTTGTGTGCGTGTGTCCCAATACTTTTGTCCACGTAGTTTTGTATGACAGCTCTATCCCAATACTTTTGGCCATACTGTTCAGTTTAAACAGGTGTGTCTTTGGGGGCGTGGCCTGAGGTCTCATATGAAGTTCATAAGGTTTGGTCACTGTATGGAGCCTGAAAGTTTCTTCCTCTGAAACTGCATTCATTTCAATCGTGTTAAAAATTAATGGAAGTGAATGGGGGAAAAAGGGATGAGCGAAAGACAGGAAAAGACGAGTGCTTGTCATAACCAACCGCGTTTGTGTGTCGGGGAAGTTGGCCTGAGGTTTCGCATGAAGTTTGGTGGGTTTCGGACGAAACGTGACCGTGCAGGACGTGACCGTGCAGGACTAAGTTGAGAATTTCAGGGCGCCAATATTTTTGCCGGAAAAAGGAGAATAACGAACAAACAAGACGTATCAAAAAGCTGTGAACAAGCATGCTATTCCAGATCGGGCCGACGTTTCAGAGCTGGAACGGTGTCTCTAATCTCGAAAGCCCTGGGAGGAGAAGGGGGCCAAAATACGGGTGAACAGAAGAATAATAACTAGACTGCATTTCCGCAGAGAAAATGCAAAATGTGCTCGCTCAAATGCAGAATACAGCATTAGCGTTAGCATTAGGATCAGCGTCAGCGTTCACATTAGCATAGCATTAGCATAACATTAGCGTAGCATTAACATAGCATTAGTGTGTGTGTCCCAATACTTTTGTCCACATAGTTTTGAATGACAGCTCTGTCCCAATACTTTGCCATACTGTTCAGTTTAAACAGGTGTATCTTTAGGGGCGTGGCCTGAGGTCTCATATGAAGTTTCATATGCTTTGGTCACTGTAAGGAGCCTGAAAGTTCCTTCTTCTGAAACTGCATTCATTTCAGTGGGGTTAAAAATGAATGGAAGTGAATTGGGGGAAAAGGATGAGCGAAAGACAAGGAAAAGACGATGGCTCGTCATAACCGACCGCGTTTGTGTGTCGGGGAATTTGGCTTGAGGTATCACATGAAGTTTGGTGGGTTTCGGACGAAGCATGTCCGAGCAAGACTATCTGGTCACCAATTTGGTGACAATCCTGCTCCAATGTAACTAAGACAAAGTAAAGTGCCCCCCTCTGCATTTAACCAATTCACAAAGTGAAGCAGTGGGCTGCCACCAACGAGGGGGCACCCGGGGAGCAGTGTGGGGAAGGTATGTTTCTCAAGGAGTACCTCAGTGGTGCTACGAGTCATGGGATTCGAACCAACGGCCTTCTGATCGCAGGGGCAACTCCTAACCACTACATCACCAGATGTGTTTTCCTTTGAATGGTTGCGTTTGCTTTGAATTGGCCATAACAGCTGCAAAGCAGAATGTAAACAAAGGGGTACCGTCAGAAATCCACACAAAGAGTATTCTTTACTTACCCTGGTCGAGGTACTGATCAGATACTGTGCCCAAGTCGTGGGAGAGAACACGTCCATCTTCTCTGATCTCTCTGAAAGACTCGTCCATTTGCTCTGAGCTCGCCTCGTTACACTTGTAGTTTTCCTCGGACGCCTCCTCGGAGAGCTGTAGCTGCTGCTGGGTTTTCTGCGGTGGGGTTAAACCGCAAGCACCCTCAGCAAGGCCGCCCTGCAGGCTCTCTGGCGCCGGCGCTGGCGCCGCCGCCGCTGCTGGGCCTCTCCGCGCCGAGTCCAGCTCCAGCTCGGCCGACTGCAGCCGCGACTTCAGGAATTTGTTCTCCCTCAGGGTCTCCTCCATCTGTTCCCGGACGTCCCCCAGCGCCTGGCTGACCAGTTTGGAGATCTCCAGCACCGCGATCTCCACAGCCACCTCGAATGCCCCGTGAATGGTGGCTGCGAGCTCGTCCCTGAACGACAGAGACACCTCAGCGCTCAGAGCCAGAGAAGAGGAGCGGCGGGCAGCCATCCTGCTCCTGCAGCTCCCACAGTTCCCACAGTACCTTCAGACAGAGAGTGGGTTTGTGTGTGCCGAAAGATTAAAGCTCTCTCGGCACCACCTGAACACCGTTTTCAGTGCAAATCTGCAGAGAAACCAGTTCAGTCTCGTCAGCTGTTTGTTACGAGTGCTCCAACAGGGAGGCACGCTAGACCCACTTCAAAATAAGAGTGCACACGCTGTACACACTATCTGGACAAAAGTATTGGGACGCATGACCACTCCACAAACACTTTAATAACATTACACTGAAGACTTTAATATAGAGTCCCCTCTTCTTTGCTGCTATAACAGCTTCCACTCTCCTTGGAAGGTTTTCGACTAGATTTTGGAGTGTTTCTGTGGGAATTTGTGCCCATTCATTCTGTAGAGCATTGACGAGTTCAGGCACTGATGTTGGACGTGAAGGCTTGCAGTCTCCGTTCCAGTTCATCCCAAAGAGTTGGATGGGGTTGAAGTCAGGGCTCTGTGTGGCCAGTCAAGTTGTTCCACACCCAACTAATCTAACCATGCCTTTATGGAACTTGCTTTGTACACTAGGGCACAGTCATGCTGGAATAGAAAAGGTTCTTCCCCAAACTGTGCCCACAAAGTTGGAAGCATGGCGTTGT
>JBBIGA010168985.1:0-16674 GCA_037576975.1 Alestes dentex | reverse complement strand
TTATTTCATTGCTTTATTTAGTGTTTGGTTTGTTGTGTTTACTTACACCCCGGTTCAGCTCCTCTCCATTGTGACAGGGAGCCTCAACATGCTTAGAGGAGAGCACTGATGTTTCCACGCTCTTCCCCAATAGCGTAGCACAACAAAGCACTGTTATACACTAGCTGGAAGAGGAAACTTGACCATCTGTGACAGACTGCATACGAGTAGACTGGGACAACACTCCCGAATCCCTCATGGACAAAAAAACAAACAAACATGGGCTTCAGATGGACCGAGATTACGGACATGTCTCAAGGCCAAGATGAGGATTCTGTTAATCTTTATTATGTAAATAAATTGAATCTGCTTGTACAGTTTACTACTCACGCACCCTCAGACCCTTTGAAGCTCTGAAATTTGAAAGAAAATGTAAAAAAAGATTAAGTACACAAGGGCTACTGCCACCACATGGCAGAGAGGCCCTGTTCCTACACTCTTTAAAATAAACAAACCATTAAAAAAAAGGTATTTTGTGTCATTTTGTTTTTTTATCGTAGAAGAAGTACTACTGAAGAATATTTCAGCTGACCTTTTTAAAACAGGCATCTATTCAAAAGGTGCTCCAGGGAGCCCAAAGTGATTCGCTACAAAGAAATAACGCATGGAAAGAAATAAAGCCATTTATACATGAAAAGAATATTTTACTGATGTCCTTACAGCTATTTTTAAATTTAAATATGCATGTATTTGCAGGAACCCCAGTAACAACCTTTGGATGAATTTAAATGTATAGCTTATTGCCAAGATTCTACAGAGCATATTGAAATATTGAAATCTCATTGTTTTTATTTTTTATATAGCAAAGCCTATCTTTATAAAGCATTTTCTGTAAAATCCTTCAGAACGTGGTCAGGAGTGAAGAATGAGTGGAAATGATGATTTGGAGAAAAACACTTCAGAGCTGAATCACCCAGAATGATCTCCGAGAGCACGTTCCACGTGTGTGAAAGTGGTCATTAGAACAAAGGAATATACTGTACGTATATATATATATATATATATATATATATATATATATATATAAACCATCTATTTAAAAATCTTAAATACATTTTGAAAGGGCCCAAATCCCACCCCATCCAAAATTCCACGTAGTGTTTTTTCTTAATATAGCGTTTTTTCTTAAAATTCCATTAATGTGAATTTTTACATTTCCTTGCATGAAGACATTTATGAAATCAGTAAACCACATGGCTAAAACGTTTTTAGGACTTACAGCACAGTATTAATAGAAGATGAACATGAGAGAGGCATGAATAGCTTAAATGACCTCTAATAATTTCATAGCATTGCATTAATTGCAAATTTTGGGCACCTTTATTTTAAAGAATGTGAAGATTGCCTTGAAAAATGTTTGACATATTTAGCTCTATCTATCTATCTATTTATCCATCCATCCATCCATCATCCATTCATCCAGTTATCTATTGCACTTGACCACATCTTCATGGCAGCATGCTCCAAATGCAGGTCATATTGCTGACTCCATGATGGACTATATACAGTATATTCAATTTGGGAGGAAAGGTGTTCACTAACAAGCAAAAACATTCTGTGGTTACTCTTGTGAAGATCTTTGCCTTTGGTTCTGACAACATGATCACACTTTTGATTCTGTGTGTTTATGTGTGTACGTGTGCGTGTGTGTGTGTATGCGCGTGTGTGTATGTGTACGCATGTGTGTGTGTGTGTGTGAGTGTGTGTGTTTGGAGTGGTCAAGGCATCACATTTTTGTGCAACATGATGGCCCTAATTAAAAAAAAGGCTTTTATTCTGGAAAGTATGGAGCTTGTTTCTGGGAAGGCATTTCATGCAGGTCTTATTCTGTGTCAGGATGAGTCATATGAAGGCACACAATACTTCCAACAGCATGAAAACCTCTCAGCCTCTTATATCCACATTTCAGCATGTTCTTTTTTCCCCTTTGCTTTTGTAGCTTTCCTTTGCTTTTTATAGGAAGCTTCACAATTTCAGGCTACATGCAGGTGCCTTCAGGTGCGACACATTACAGATAAAGCATATGAACCATATTAGCTGTGCATATAGGTACATATTTGGATTAGACATTTAGACAATTTTGTCATATTAAAAAGCGCTTTAGGCCTTTTGGGGCTCTTTAGAACCAGCTAGAACCATTTAGAGTTTCTAAAACATCCATCCATCCATCCATTCATTATCTGAGCTGCTTATTCCATCAGTCATGGGCTCAAGGGTGGAGAAATACCGTGACAGGCCATCACAGGTTAGTAACACAAATAAGACAAAATATTTTTTTCATTTATTCATCAAATATTAATTGTTAACATTAACTGTAATTGTAAACATTTAATGTACAAGGGATTATTAGCATCAGGAGGTTTTATCAGTTTGTTGACAGTGAGGTGGGAGGGTGGGTGACCAGACCCCATTTATGAAACATCTATGTAAGCCTTTATTATCCAAGTCTGGAATTCACTACACAAGTTTGTGACATAAAACAATTTCTAATGAGTTTCGACTTACCCAACCCACATTCAAACAGATGAAGAACATTCAACATCACTGCTGTCCTCAATATTGGTTTTCCCAATTATAAAATCACTGCTAGAGCCAAGAGATGACCCAGAAAGCCAAACCAACATCAAAGGATCTGTAAGCCTCCATCAGGCAAACACTTGAACAAGAATAGCATCAGAGGGTATCAAGGACAAAGCTACTGCTCTCCATGAAGAACACTGCTGTCTGTTTAAAGCTTCCTGAAGAACACCAGGGTGAGCTAGAAGGCCGGTGTCCTGAAGAGTTTATGCCTTAAATGTACTCTGGATCTTTCCAGCAAATTCAATGACAATGACTCAAAAGTTACCAAAGAACTGTAGAAAAAACATGTTCTTGATTGGCTCATTCAAGGTCTAGACCTTAATTAATTACAAATGCTGTGGCAGGACCTGGAACATGGAGTTCACTTGAAGCAGTCCTGCGAAGAGGAACAGGCCAAAATTCCTCCATCGGTGTGCAGGTATAACGCATTGCCCAGTTTTGCCCTGGTTTCATGGGGTCTTTTATTTTGACACACCTGCAGTCCGCCTTCTTTATTCCTCCCTTTGGTTTGTCCCATGCCTCCCATTAGTTTCAACTGGCTCCTCATAGTCCCTCTCTAATTTGGCTTAAGTTTACTTTTACGGCATTTAGCAGATGCTCTTATCCAGAGCGACGTACATCAGTGCTTCAGTAGTCCAGAACTGGTCTTTATACCAGTAAAGCTACACATAAAGCAACGTCAGATTTTAACCAAGTTACTGCTAGCTAAGTTACACATCGTAACACACCTTAAAAAAACTAGTCAGAGGTTAATACACAAGTAAGGAAAAACAGTTAAGAGGGTAAGTGCCTGAGGAATTTGGAAAATAGATAGGAAAAGATGTATAAGGGATAAACGAGAGGACTGTTTAGTCACCAAGATGCTCCTTGAGGTGAGTCTTCAGATGACGCTTGAAGACAGAGAGGGACTCCGCAGATCTGATTGCAATAGGGAGTTCAAGACGAGCGGTACTTGAAGCTCTGAGAGGACGAGAAGTGACACGCTGCTTGATCAGTGCAGACAAGTAAGGAGGTGCAAGTCCATTCTTGGCCTTGAAGGCAAGTGTTAAGCTTCCTCTACAATGTGCCCTTCTTCCTTTCCTTCTTACCAACCTGTCCATTCCTTACCATTTGTTATTGTAGTGTTTAACTGTTTATGCCTTTCTGGTTCTGGGGCAGCAGGTGGCCTAGTGGTTAGGGAGTTGCCCCTGCAATCATAAGGTTGTGGGTTTGAATCCCAGTTGCTAGTGTCATCACTGAGGTACTCTTGAGTAAGGTATCGTCCCCACACACTGCTCCCTGGCGCCCCTCGTTGGTGGCAGCCCCCTGCTTCACTTGGTGAATGGGTTAAATGCAGAGAGAGAATTTCACACTGTATTCACGCGTGACTATAAGGGGCCACTTTACTTTACTTCACTTTTCAGTTGCCTGGTTTCGTCCCTGTGTGTCCTGGGTCCTTCTGGTAGTTTGTCTGCTTCATGTCTCCTTGCTGCTCAGGACCAAATTGGCCTGCCTTCACTTTTAGCTGCCTTCTCATTGGCTGCTCTGGTCTGAGAGTACATGGTGTGAGTGCCTCTCTAACCAAGAGCATGAGGCCTGTCCTTATGGTGAGTCCTGGTAAAGGGTCTTTGTGGACGCAGCGTGTGGCTACAGGGCTTCATCGCTTTGTGAGTTAAATACTGAATTCCTAAAGATCCACAAACTTTCTAGCATTAGGGGAAATACTATGGAGATGCTTGAATCTGTGGAAAATATTTTAACACTGTGGTCCAAAAGTCTGAGCCAACACTGAATTTGAAACAAAAAATGTATTCTTTTAAGAAATCTATCTTCAGCCAATTTACTGCTTTTAAACAAATACATTTTTTTGCCTCAAAACCAGCTAAATCCACAGATCCTTTTTTTGCAAAAATGGATGGATGAATGGATATGTATATCCATCCATCCATCCATCCATCCATCCATTTTCTACCGGGGTACACCCTGGACAGGTGCAGCACGTCGCAGGGCCACGTACATAGACAGACGACCATTTACACACTCAGTCACACCTAGGGGCAATTAGCTCAATCGACCTATCCCCAATGTACGCATGTTTTTTTTGGCAGTGGGAGGAAACCGGAGTTCCCGGAGGAAACCCACGCGGTCACAGGGAGAACATGCAAACTCCAGCGCTAACCCCTGCGCCACCATGCTGCCATATATATATATATATATATATATGAAGAGCTCAGACGCAAAAGCCTCTAAACGCCATCTTCGTCAAAAATGGCGCCGCCGTGAGGAACCAGCTTTTTTGTAAACAGCGTTGCTAATGATTGAGAGTGCATGTGAGAGAGAAACAGTGTGTTTGCGTGTGTGAGAGTGAGTGTGTGAGAGAAAGAGGGAGCGAGCATGTGTGAGTGTGTGTGTTTGTGTGTGAGAGAGAGAGAGAGAGAGTGTGTTCTTTAAAAGATTTCTATCAAAATGTTTTGCACTGTTCTCTCTCATAGAGATATTATTAACCCAAATCTGCTTTTTATGTTTTTATATAATCTTGTATTACACTTTAATATTATTAAACACTTTAATACTTCATGTATTTTGTTTGGTTGCATGTTTTGTTTGTGTATTGTCTGGCGTGTATTGTGTGTGGGGTGGGATTAGCTCGTGAGCACAGGTGCCATCCGAAAATGGGTGTGGATGTACCACCACCCCCCATCCAACCAAAACACCACTTTGCTTACGTGTCATCATCATTTTCATTTTTTCCAGTTGCATCTTTGGTGATTTAGCAACTCTTTCCTATGTCTGTGTGGAAGAAGTGCATGTAGAGGTTTCTGCAAAAAAAAAAAAAAAAGGATCTGTAGATTTAGCTGGTTTTGAGGCAAAAAGAAAATGTATTTGTTTAAAAGCAGTAAATTGGCTGAAGATAGATTTCTTAAAAGAATACATTTTTTTCACCAACTAATAACCTTAACATTACATTTAAAATTAAGTTGCTGAGCTTGAACATAGGAGTCTGATAGAAAATGCTCTTTTAAAAGAAAAGTGCTCAGGCAGACTTAGATTGATCCTTCCATTATCTGAGCCACTTATCCTAACAAGGGTTTTGCTGGAGCTGAGTCCTGCAGTCACATCATGGAGAGACACCCTCTTTGCCTGTAATACATCATATAGAATACAATAAGAAGTTACATAAGAAAAAGATGTATAGTTACTCCTACAAGGTCCAGTGTTTAGATCTAATGCTCTTAGAACTGCCTTGTTTGTGACTCTGCGTTTTGAAGAGGAGGCTATTATCTGGGATTTTCTTCGGATTGGTCCAAACAACTCTGCTCTGACACAGTCTAACAGTGAGCCTAAATACAGTATATGTATTGATTTGCTTTAATCTCTCAATAATCCAGATGCATTAGGGAATCATGCTTCAGATTTGAGAAACAGCCTTTGCCAATGACCACATTAATTTAGAAGCATACTCGAGTCGTTGTCAAGCATGAAAGGACATGTAGGCTTAATAGCTTAGGCCGACCCCTGAATAGTGCCTCTTATTTTAATCATATGCAGCACAATGCTGTTACAAGAAGACTAGACGTTGAGTGTAATTGGTTTGTCGGTCGAGGCAGCACACACACACTCTTCTAGGAGCATCTGCTCTGCTTCTTGGACCACTCCAGAAGAAGACCATGAGCTACAGAGACCACATTCGGACCAGGTCACCTTAGGCATCTTGAGAATCAGGATTACATCTGGATGAAGCAGAGGTAAAAAGTAATACAAAATTTCCTATTAGATATAAAGCCACTTTAGGAGGAGCTCAGAGACGCATTTGAGTCATGTTACAGCAGTGTAAACACATCTGTCTGACAGTGGTGGTTATTTGCTCTTCGGTGATAGTGAATGTTTGCAATTTGCCAATAATTGCCAATAATTTTGTGGGCAGTTTTCATGACCCTCTGTAAAGCCCTCCTGTCTGCCACCGAACACCCTGCATACCATGCAGTGAGGCAGTATGTTAATGTGCTCTCTCTTACTGAATGGTAAAAAGAAGACAACAGCTCTTGACAGAGGTGGAGCTTTTTTAGGACTTGCAGAAAGTGCAGGCGCTGCTGTGCCTTCCTAACAGCCGCTTGTTGACCAGGTGAGGTTGTCAGACATATGTCTCCAGAAAGTTAAAACGCTGGACAATTTCCACACATGGTTCATGGCGCGTAAAAGTCGTCAATGCTCTGCTGATTCCATTACTAAAGAGTTCCAAACTTCCACTGGCATTAAATTATGCACAAAAACTGTGCCATGTATTTCAGTGCAGTAGTCATTAAAGTCCCTGTTGGTGCCAATATAGTTCTGTCAGAACTGGAAAAATTAGTGGAATATCCCCTTTCATAAGCCCACCAGCCTTAGGCGTGATGGGGAATGTGGAGCAGAGACCAAATTGGAGTGTAACACAGGTTTAGCAGTGTGGAGCCCCTGTGATAGCAAACCCATTTGTCCTCATTTCGGCATATCTGCCAATCACTCTTTTGTTTGTTTCCCTCAAGGCAGGAAGGCTGTTTATCAGCTGAGAAGAAGTGATTGTGAAAAATGAACCATCAAAGTCCATTTAGCTCTTCACTGCGTCTTTTAATAGCAGAAAAGTCTTCAGGATCCATCGGGTCTTCTTTACTTGTCATGGGTGAAATTATTCAAATCTAAAGTTAAGTAGCACCTACTGTTCAGTCTGAAAAAACCAATATCCAAAAACCAACAACAGGGTAGAACCCTGAGGCCTCTCACTCACACAGTGAAGCAAGTGGTGTGAAGCAAGTACTTACAATTCCACTCATTAATGGCCATTTGATCTGGAGCCACTGCCCTTTGCCAGCACTGAAGGCCCATTTGGGGGGAAAAGTCCTGGCATAAAGATAAAAGAACAGTTGTCTTGCATTTTTATGGAGTGCTGAGTACATTAGGCTTTTCTCGCACATTAGGCTTCACAAACACAGTATTACATGTTTCTGAATCAGAGCTTCATGCAAAAACAGCAGGAATTGACCATTCAAATGGATGGTCAAATATATTAGTCAGCTAAAAAACAAAATAAAAACATGTGAATTTATCTAATAATAAATAATTTAAAAAATACTGACACTCCTGGAAATTCTTTTCAACAAAACTGAAAACTGAAACCTCCCATTTATATGCTACTCAGTTCCACTGGAGTGTTCTGGAAAACTGAATTGCTCATCCATTTCACTGGGGTGTAAATATGAGAGGACGCAGATGCCAAACTCCTTTAGTCATTTATCAACGCTAGGAAGAAAAATGTGTGTTTACCTATGTAAAATAGGTAGTGGATCTGAAAATATCCACTACCTGACAAATGTCTGCTTTTGGAGCAACAATTAAGAAGTTGAAAACAACCAGAGCTGTAGTGAACCTGTCTGTAGGAGGTTATTTCACGGCCTTGCACAATAGCATATGAGGCAAACTAGTCTTCAAGGATCACAGCTGAAGATCTGCTGAAGGTGAGATAAGCAACCTTGGGGATCTAGAACAATAGATTACCTCACTAATGGCCGAGTGCAATCAAATCCTCACAGCAACATCTAAACCTTTCCCAGTTACTGTGGAAATGGGGGACACACTCTCCTATTAATATTTATTTACAACAAATATTTATTTAACAAATAAAACATTAGATAAGCAGGTGTCTGGACATGCAGTGCATTTGTCAAGCTAGGATCCGGTTCTAATCTAATGTTTGGGTTCCTCACAGCCCCTCACAGAATGGCGTCTGGCCATGTGAGTAACTGGCTTGGAGATTTGGAAGGTAATTGGACCTTTTCATCATCCACAGCTCTCCCTGACCATGGAGACAAGAAAACAGCATGTTACCGTTCTTCCTTGAGGATGTGCTGAAAGCGTGGGCGTGCTTCTCACGTTCCCTACGGGATCCTGGCCTGGCGTTGAAATGAATGAACCTGTCTGACACCTCAGGATTTTTCCTGGAAGTACGTATTACAGACTCTGGGGCTCAGTGTACTCCTGCTGACAGGTCTCACACGCAGGTTTAACGATGAGATCAAAAAGGTTAAGGCAAAGGGAAACGGAGAACATTAGTGATGGAGCTCCTGGAATACATTTATTCTTATGGCGAAAAGTATCCAGACTTGATTACACATTTCTTCTGACATCAGGGTCATTAAAAGGAGGGGGTTTGTCTCCCAGTCATTGGAGCAACAGAGTCTCCTCTTCAGGGAAGGCTTTGCACTGACTGTTGGAATGATGTTAAATGCGAAGATTTGATTGCATTCAGCCAGAGATGGGGACTAGAATCAGCGCCTCATTTTGACTCAGTTTGCTTTTAACTGTCCTTAACTCGTTACTCGACTTGGACTCTAGGCTGAAAATTAAAGTGATTTCAAAATGCCACCCTTAATGGAGAAGACATTATTGTTTTGCTGCAGCTCACAGTTTCTTTCAAACAGTGCATTTACTGTCTGTAGAGCTTCAGTTCTGTCCTTCAGGACTCTTTCTCAACTCAGACTCGATCTCCAGAGACTCCAGGCTTGGCTTGGACTCACTCCCCAGAGACTCCAAGCTTGCTCCCCAGAGACATACTAGTCTCCACAGTCAACACTAAGGTTCATGTGTGGCTGCTCCAAAGAGTCACATTTCTTTCAGAATGCCTTCTATGGACATTATCAGGGTGTGTCCATGCAGTTTAACACAGTGACTCTGCCTTAAAGGATCTGAATCGACAAATTAAGGATGTCGGGACACGCACAGCACAGTCTCTTGAACCAAAATAACACAGAAGCATCAGCAACTTAATATGACCTCGAATGTTTTTGTATTTACTGTGTCCACACTTTGCTTTTATTATAGCTTTCACTCTTTTCAGGAGTCTTTCAGTTTGTCTGCATTTCATGCTCCTTGTGAACATCTGAAGTCTTAGAAGGTAGTTTCACGTTCTTCTCGCAGTCCAAATGAATCCCAATTACAGATTAACAGTAATTACTCCATAAGACCTTCATCCACACCTCAGATGTCCAGCCTTCTAGTGCAGATCTTTTTTTTCTGTGTTCTTTTCTTAGTAACAAACTTTTAGTCAGCTACGCATCCTTTCAGACTCTGAGTTGTATTCTCACACTGCAGGAAGGACAGACAGAAGCAACCGGCTTAAAAAGTGCTGCTTATTTTATAGAGACACTTTTGGTGGTTTAACAGGTCTTGCAGGATCCCCAGTTTCTCTAAAATTCTCTTTACTTCCTATGTATGTAGATTATCTCTCCTCTCCTGAGGAATCTCACCTTTAGCCATTTCAGAAGCACACAAGACAGAAATACGCAAGGCAGCTGAGGTTGGTGTGGGTACCTGCTTATGTTTATGTGTCTCATTAAAAAGGGGAACATAATATCTGTCAGAGCTTTGGGAACAACATTTATTCAGAGGAGACAGTTCTGACTGGTTGGGTTTGAGATGACTCACAGATTTTAATATAAGCAAGGTTCTTTTAAGTATAAGTTTCCTGCTTTTGTTTCTGTCCCTGAAAAACAGAATGACACTTTGAAGTGGTTGATCAACTGGAATTTCCACGTCAGAGCTCTGTCAGATTATGCCAAATATCCATGCAATCATACAAAAGGTAAAAGTGTCAGGCAGACTGGGGGGAGGGGGGTTGTGATATTCATTCTGTGACATTTTAAAGTGTGTAGCTCTCAACTAAGTGGGGTAATTATATTCCTGTGGTTCTGCTCACCTTTCACAATTTGGTCCCTTATGGGGGGTAATGACTACCCCATTTTCTGCCCCACAGGTGATCACACCAAGCTATACTTCACTATGCTAAACTTTCTGATTGAAGCAATGCAGAAATCAACCAAAAAAAGCATGTCAAAAACAGTTCGCCAATCAAAGAGTGAGTGTCTATTAGTCTCAAAAGCTGCAAAATGTAGTTACATTGAATTTAGCTTGACCAGTCACACTCTGCCCTCCTTCTGGAGCACAAAAAGTTGAGGTATTGGCAATAGTGGTGGTCATGCATTTAAAGAATGGCATGAGGCACCATGCACACTGATCATCACCACACCTAAGATTCAAAACATGTTTGGTAGATGCAACGAGGGAAGAACAGGAATTGGATTCTTGGCATATGTTGCAGACGGTACCTGACTCACAGTTGAAAGGGTTCATGTTGTGGGTCACCCAACTGGATTTTAAATGAGAAGTCTTCTGGCTCGCTTTAATGCTGCTTTCATTTTAAAGGACAGTTCCCCAGACACAACCTAATCCGAGGCCGAACTGTGTTGTAGGCGGAGAATCCTTAGTGGCAGCATGCTTCAGTCCAGAACTACGTGTTGCCTGTAAACTTAGAAAGTCAGTCTAGGTCAGGTCAGGCAAGTTTCTGATATGACTTCTTATTGAATTTATGGACAAATGGATTCCTGCATATTTACAACAACTCAGTGGGGTGATGCCTTCTCTTAAATGTGTACACCAGCGCTAAGAACAAGTTAGTGAGTTACAAGTAACATGGCACTCAAGTCTCAAGTCAAGTCCTGAGTGTTACAGCCAATGAACCCCAACCACAACATAAAGGACCAAACAGGTGGCCTCAAAAGTCTAGGGTTTTTATTTACAGAAAATGAAGACAAAATAACGAAGTAACAAAAAAATCTCTAGCCAAATATCTTGGCCCTCGGCAGCAGGCAAAAACTCAACGTGGCGTGGTCTGAACCCAAAGTCTCTCTCGTCTGACGCTGGTAGACCCGGGGCACTAATAGGGAAAGACTCCACCCATCCCCAACAGGTCTCACCTGTAATCAGTGAGACACCCATGAAAGCAAACCACCACCGCCTGCAAACAGTGAGAACCCAAGATGCAGCCTTATACTCAAAATAAACCCGGAAACAGAGGCACCATAAGGGTGAAGAGGGACGTAACAGAGTCAGTGCAGAAAAATTTCAAGTCGTGTCCCGAGTAAATACAGAAAACTCTAAAGTCATGTCCTGAGTTAGTACAGGCAAGTCTCAAGCTGAGTCAGCTGAATCAATTCAGGAAACTCTAATATCTTGACTCTCAGCTCTCAGGTTTTCAGTGTCTCAAGTTTTAAACTTCAAATCCTAAACCAGTACGCTTGCAATCTTCAGCAAAGTTAACAATTTCAACTGTGAATGACAACTAATGAACAACATTAGTTGCACACGGCAGCGTATTTAGAAAGTACAGAAGGTTTGAAAATGGCTAAATCTATCAACTTGCTAGGTGATGAGGATAAACCTAGCTGACAAGCAGCTTAGTTTGCTAGCATTACTCTGCATTGTCCACTGTGACCAATAATACAAGGGTCAGATCTGTAACTTTCTACATGCTGAAATACGTAATTGTGACAAATATATAACAAAACCACCTTCAGGTTTGAATTTACACAGCCAAAATGACAGCTATGAACAAAGTCTGTAGAAAATACAGTACAATGATGGTGAAATTAGCAATTCATTTAATTATAGAAGTTGTTCAGATCTTTCAAAGAAAGCAAGCTCAAATTTTTCAACCAAGAGGAACTGATTAGTAAAGTCAATTACTACACTGGCAATCAGGTTTAAATAAGCATGGAAATTCATTTGAATTATGCTTGTTTCCAGCTTCTGGAAATATATGGGACCATATCTAACTATAGTCACTGTCAGGGGTCTATATCAAACATACTTCCTTTGCAGTCCTTGCCTGCCTTCTCCCACGTATGAATCCTTTTATCTGATGACCGGTCGATCTGCAGACAGACGGGTCGCAAAGGTTTTCAAGTTATAAGATGCAAGACAAAGTCATAAATCATTTTGATTTTGTCAAGTTGAGTCATGAAATTCGTTCCTCTGCTGTAAACCCTGTGCATTCTACGTGCTGGTCTTCTAGCATGACCTTGTGCAGTCCACCAAGGGGAATCAGCAAATGGGCCGTGTTTAATCTCATGCTTCTGAGTGTCACTCTGATAAAGATGTACACATTTACCGGTTCACGTATTATCTGTTGTATGACCCACATGCATTTCTAATGACATCAACATGACAGTAAGGAATGTGATTTGAATCCTGCTAGGCCTTTTTCAGTCCATGCAGAATAGATAGCACCCTGAGGAAAATGAGTGTCATTATTAAAGAAACAATCTGCTAAGTTACGTGTTAAAGGTCCCATGACATGTAATTTTCACTTTATGAGATTTTTTAACATGAATATGTGTCCCCCAAGCTTGCTTATGGTCCTGCAGTGGCTAGAAATGGTGATAGGTGTAAAGAGTGCTTTGGTCATCCTGCTCCACCTTGAGAACGACAGCTCAGATGGGCCGACCTGGAATTTTCCCCTTATGTCGTCATAAAGGGAAAGGTTCCCGCCCCTTTCTCATGCTTGGCCTGCCCAAAGAATTTCGCCCCCCTCCTGTGAGAGACCACTTTTTCCTTTAGAGACATCATGGCTTGCAAACGAGTGAAGCATGGCAGTTGCTCAATGCTTAGGTGTACAAATGAGCACACAATTATTTTTTTAGTTCCTTCACGCAAGCCTCTGAAGAACCAGTGGGTTAATTTTATTTTCTCTGGAAATGCACCGACACAATACAGAGCTGGTCTTGCTGAACGGCTGAAAATTAAGTCTGGATCAGTACCAACTCTCCTTGGCTCAGCTACAAACCTCGGACAAGTAAGTTAGCTTAACGCCATATAATTTTGGTGCTATGCTGTATATGGTTACTTAGCTTTTTACCCTTAGAATGTGGCGTAACATTAGCTCTGCAGCTCACAGCTAACAGCCCAGTTAGCAGGCTACCGTCACAAATGGAAGGGGCATGTGCTGGCGGGTATTGCCCGTGGTTCCCGGGGGGGGTTGGGGGGCGGGTGCTGGCGGGTATCGGCCGTTGTTCCAGGGGGGTGGGGATTGCTGGCTGGTATCAGCCATGGTTCCACACAGATTTCCAAACACTAAAGTGTGTAGGGGGGGCCAGGCGACTCGCTGGCACTGCATTGCTATACACTGTAAGCATTAGCGCATGGTACCGCAAGCTGGTCCCTCCCCCACCCTCCACCTTGCCCCGCCTCTCTCCTCCCTGCCCCGCCTCTCTCCTCCTCACCCCGCCTCTCTCCTCCTTATCATTTAAAGCTACAGACGCAGAAACGGCACGTCATGGGGAAATCTCACTGTGGGACTGGCTCGAAGTGGCTGTAATTCTGCACCAAGGCTGAATTTCGGAAAGAGACTTCAGATACTGTATTAGGGGACCACTAAGACCTATATAAAAGCATGTAATGAGACCTTTAAAGTAACGTGTAAAAAGTACTGCAGAGTAAATCATTATAATATTATAATAATGTCCTTATGATAATACTAATAATAACATATGATAATAATATGTAATATATTTTGTATATTATAATAATAATAATGTCCTTACACAAAATAAACTCACTGTGCCTGTCTCTTCAGCCTCCAGGTTTTGTTGATTTAGTTCTGCCGTTCAGGGGTCCAATATCTTCAGTCAAACATCCTACAGTTTATTTATTTCCCAGCATGTTTGCAATTATAATCATGAGGCGCAAAATTGCATACACAGTAAAAATGAATCACATGACAATTGCAATTACTGCACTCGATACATGTCCAGTAAAAATACGCATGGGATGTAGATCATGTTTTTGGACGAAAGTCTTAGAGTGGGAATAAACCACTGCACTGCAGCCCAGTTGTTTATATTAAATAAAGTACAGCGGCCCCTTATAGTCACGTGTGAACACACCACGCCACAGTGTGAACAGTGTGACATTCAGTGTGACATTTAACCCATTCATCAAGTGAAGCACGGGGCTTATGCATTAACCTTTAGAACACAAGCAGCATGGATCTGTGCCAGGAGCGCATCAAAAGGTGAATTGTGCTAATATTTAATAAACAGCTCCTTATATGCAAGTTCCTCCGGTCTGTTGCTGCTCGAGATGTCAGACGTCATGCTGAGCTTTGCTTGGTGTTCCTGTGTAACATGGAGCCAATGTTTGTAATTTAAAAACAAGTAAAAATAATAATAAAAACCACTACTGGGGCGTCACACGCACCAGTCACGTGATGCGCGTCACAGGGTATTTAAACAGAAAGCAGGTAGCAACCAGTGCTCAGTCACTGAGTCCATGTTCTCCAGACCTACCCAGTGCTACCGTCTCTCTCCTGGTACTGTGAGTACTCCGGTTTTTTCTGTTTATATACTCACTGTGTGTGTGTTGAGAAGGTAGGTTCCCGGTGGGAATCTTAACTCTCTAGTGGAGCGTTTTCAGATTAAAGCGTGTGGTCTACCGACTCTCTTGTGTCTGTCCGTGATTGGGTTCATCCACCACGTTACACGGGGCTAACTGTTGGTCAGGTACGTTCTTGTACTTATCACACATTTTAAAAATGGCGTCACATGCAAAAGAATGTAAAGAACAAAAATCTACAAATTTCTTTTATTTTAGTTTTAGGCTGTTTCACACCATTTTTATCAGATTGAAATCAGATTTTACTAATACATTCTGAGCTGTAGGAGTTAACTGTTTTGGTTCAGGGTGGCACAGTGGCATAGAGGTAGCACTCTGACTCTCACTGTGTTTTATTCCCAGCAAGGGTCTTTCTGTGTGGAGTCTGTATGTTCTTCCCACGTCTGTGTACATTTTTCTACCAGGATCTCCGGTTTCCTCCCACAGTACAAAGGACATTCATGTCAGGTGGATTGCCTCTAGACGTGGACTGGAGACCAGTCAGGAGAGACTGCTGGGATAGGCTTCAGCAGCCCCCAACCCCGGTTAAAGATAAGTTGCTCAGATGATAGATGTTTTTTTTGGTGTGAGCAGTCCTGGGTTTGATTCCCATCCTGGATGGCCTGGGTCTTTTCCGTATGGGTTTCTGTCAGGAGTTCCAGTTTTCTCCCAAAGACGTGAATGTCAGGCTAATCGCTCTCATGCCCATCATACCTCTCGGTTCCGCCCTTTCTAGCTAGGCTGCCTTAGCTTGCACTCCTCACAGATATAAATAATCCTCTGCAAATTTAAACAGAACTAACTCTCTCCTCTGTTTTCTCCGAGGGGAACTGCTGTACATTTGCCGGACTGATCACCGTGGGACCCCAGGTCTCCACCTTCCCGGGCCTGCTATCTTGGTGCCCCATGCCAAATTGTCCAGGACTGATTTCGGCTCCACTCGTGCCCTACCCCAAATAGGGGCAACTGCTGTCTGAAGCTCCGGCAGAGATTGTTGCTCCTGATCCTGTTGTTAATGGACTACAGACTCTTCCCAGAGTGATCTCCAGCACAGATCACTCTGAAGCTCTTACACCAGGAGATGTTGGTCCACCAGGAGATGTTGGTCCAGTGCAGTAAGGATATTAAAGGTCTGTTTCAACTTCTGCAATCAGGCAGAAGGTTCTGCACTGTCACGGCCAAAACAGACAGACTCAAGAGGAGCTTCTATCCTCAGGCCATTTGAGTCCTGAATCAGAACATGCCCCCACTCCCCTCATAACATTACCATAAGGGACTGAAACAGGACCTCATATCATATTCACTGTCATATTCCAGAACATTCACTGTCATATTCCATATCATATCAGAGTTATTGTTACATCACACACTGCTACACTGTAAATGCTGCTTATTACTCTGGTCACTCTGGTTACATTACACTACATTACTGTGCTAATATGGCACAATGCACTTTAACATTCCATTTGCACAGTGTACATACTGTATTGCTGCTACATTTATATAAATACATATAAAAACCTCAAATTTTATTAGCTTATATATTTTTATAGTTTTTATGATTATTTACTTTTCGGATTTGTGTTTAAACTCTGTAAATGTCCGCTGGATGGACGTGTGTGCGTCCTCCCACACCTGCTCCGCCCGACAGAACCAGGCATCCACTCCTGGAGCTGCAGTGGGGCCCTGGTCCCACGGACAGAGTGGGGGTTGACGCCCGAGCACACACTCGAAAGGGGTCAGGCGGGTGGCGGAGTGGCGTAGGGAGTTCTGGGCGTACTCGGCCCAGGCGAGGAAGTCTGCCCAGTCGTGCTGCCGGCTGTGGCAGTAAGCCCGGAG
>JBBIGA010168928.1:0-16683 GCA_037576975.1 Alestes dentex | reverse complement strand
ACACACACACACACACACACACACACACACACACACACACACACACACACACACACACACACACACTCTCTCACACTCACACATACTCACACCAAACCTGAACCCCCTGTTAAATGAGCACACCGTCCGCAGAGTCCGTACATAATTTATTCTTGTTTGTAAAAACATATTACAATAAATATGATCAAATACTACATATAAATATACACATGTAAAACATCATAGTGCGCCATTCTTTTTGCACAAGCCTCATTTATTGTTGAATATGTTGCAATTGAACTATTTAATTGAACAGTAATTGTCTCTTAAAATGTGCAGAAGTGGCTCTGTAGAGGACAAAGACTTATTTACCCTCAGAATATCTGAATTTTACAAAAATATACATGCCTTTTGACATGTTATGAGACAAACAGAACAAAATAAGGCACCTCTGTGTCTTTTTGCTGTAACACACCTGTGTCATCTCATGCAACTCCTTAAGGACCCACACAAGACACAACTGACGCAGAAGACTGAGAAAAAACATGTACTAATACAAATACAGCCTGAGAACTGTACAGAATTCCATCTCTCCATCTTACTTCTCTCCATTTGTTATCTGAGTCTCCAGCTTTGTTTGAGGACAGTAAGTTGCAGAACGTCTAGTAGAACTTTCACTTTTCTGCAAAATCTTTAAACTCTGTTCAGCCTCGACCATCAAATACCAGCAAAAAACATCAAACACCAACAAAAAACCATCCAACACCAGCAAAAAAACATCAAACATCACCAATAAACCATCAAACACCACCAATAAACCAACAAACACCACCAATAAAACCAACAACCATCATCAATAAACCATCAAACACCAACAATAAACAATCAAACATCATCAATAAACCAGCAAACACCAGCAAAAAAACATCAAACATCATCAATAAAGCATCACCAATAAACCACCAAATATCATCAATAAACCATCAAACATCATCAATAAACCATCGAACCAAAGCCATGTTCTCTAATCCGGCTCACAGATCACTCACATCTGTTCCGTCCTTCCCTGGAGGTCCTGGTGGTCCTGGAACTCCAGCAGATCCTCGAGGACCAGGTCTCTGCAAATAAAAAAACTCTTATCAGAGCAGGATCTACTAACAAATAAGAGTTAAATATAAAACAAACATAAAAAAACAGACACACACACATATACAACACACACATTATCATACACACACACACACACTCACACACACACACACACACACTCTTACATTATCATACACACTAACACGCACACGCACTCACACACACATAGTCAAATATATCACACACACACACACACACCTCGCGTTCAGGCGACTTTGACCTCTCCATGTGACCTCTTAATGCATGTTAATGATCCGATTAATGGATTCGATTCGACTCGTTTTAAAGAAGTTTGGCGACGGAAACGCGCCCCGATGCGCCAAAACGTCGCCAAATTACGCACGCGACTATCCTCACATATAATTAGACACGGGGAGACGTATCATCATAAATTGACTCGTTTTGACCGAGTTTATGAAAAACGCGCAGGTTTTTGTTCCTCGCGCACTGGGAGGGGGGGCCGCGCTCGCGCTCGGAACAAAGGTGCCATTGTGGAGAGGCCACTGAGGTGCGCGCGGCATTCCAGAGAACCGAGCTTCGCGAGTGAGTGTGTGTGTGTGTGTCCGTGCAGAAAATCAGTCTCCGCAGTCCTGAAGCCCCTCACCTTCACTCCCTTTTATGTCTATGTGTCTGTCTATCTATCTATCTATCTATCTATCCACCTATCTATCTATCTATCTATCTATCATTTTATACAAAAGAGAATCGCTTCTGGGCCAAAACCGCCACAGCGAGCGTGATATATGTACACACACGCGCGCGCGGTTCCAGCCGGATGTTCCTCCAGCTCCCCAAAGCTCAGCGCGCCTCACCTGTCCGAGTGATGCAGCCAGAAGCTGGCAGAGGAAGATCAGCCCCAGCGCCGAGCGCGCGCCCATGGTCTCCCTCTCTCCTGGTCCTGTTTCCCTGTTTCTCCTCTCAGCTGCTCCTGCTGCAGAAATGGAGTCGCGCGCCCGGGTTTCCTGCGCTCTTCGCCTCGCCTCGCGCTCCCCCGGGTCTTGCGGTGTTCGGCTCCTCAGTCCGTGTGCGCGAGGACTCCAGATAAACCCGAGACTCCAGCTGAAGGACAGAGAGCTTCCCCAGCTGACCGGACAGTCCGAGAGGGGCGGGGCTAGAGCTGCAGCTGGGCGGAGATCCCGCTAAAAATGAGCATGGCTTCGGAGGGGTGGAGCCGTAGCTCCAATGGGCGGGGATATGACTAAGAGACAGGTGGGCAAGACCTCAGACACACCTCCTATGGGTTGGACCTCCATGTGCTGGACCATCACTCAGAGGACAGGATACACAATCACAGCTACAACCAACTACACGATCACCCAACGACACTATCACACAACTACACCACACAAGTACAAAATCACACAACTACACAACCATTTCATTAATTGCATCTAATGTATCTGCATTGTTTATAGGGTTAAACCATCAATGATCAAGAATCCAGTCCAGCACATTCACCTCGAACACCCCCACCATCCAACATATTCACTTCATACACCCCTCACCATCCAGCACATTCACCTCATACACCCCCACCATTCATCACATTCATCTCATTCACCTGCACAATAAACGCACACAGCTCGAACACCCACCTGACACACCCTCCTGGACGGAAGGGAAGGAAAACTGGTATAAGACGTTTGTGAAGTGCGTCTGCATGTTTTAACAGATTATCAGTTTGTAAAGACTTGCACAAAACAGCACAGAGCAAAGGTAACCCTAACCCCTTACCCAGTTCTGAAACAGGTGAACGTGCTGGTCTTCAGGTAGATGAAAGCTCTGCAAGGTGAAAACCATTTCTGCTTCTCTGAGTTTAGGCTTGTTGATGGAATCAATTATTTATTTGTCAAATTTATACAATTCATGGAAAAAGGGACAAAAAAAAAAGTGCACGGGGCAGGGACGAGGTGACAACACAGGCAGGAGTGAGACCGTCTTCCGACAAAAATGACAAAAATGCTGATCTTAACAAAAGGTCCCAGTTTATTAATTGACCTGTCAGATGGACCAACAACATTCAGTCAACACAAATAAAAAATGAAAAAATACCTTTTTGGTCAATAGAGTGACAACCCCCCACCCATCAGAACAACATTCACACACTTTGTTTAAAGCAGGGCAGAGTTCAGAGGAGCATAAAGACCTCCACACCTTCTTAGTGCAGGAGCTTCCAGAACGGAATCTTCCAGAACCGACGTCTCTGCTGAGTTCCAAAACTCACCAGAGCCGTGCAGGAGATGCAGACCCCAGGGATGGGGGGTGCCACGGGAAGCAGAAGCTCTTTTGCTTCATGCAGGAAGGGAGCTCCTGGACCACAGCAGATCTCCAACCATCCAACTTCAGTACCTTAAAAATTGTTCTAACAACAGAATCTAGTCTGATGAAAATTCATGCAGAATCCAAGTGGTGGCCAGTGATGACCCCTCAAATGATGTGGTGTTGTCCAAGTACAGAAAACACACTCCTGCTCATTTACTGAATGTAAAACATCTAGGGAAAATAAAGCAAAGTGTGGCTTGAGGTTCAGTTCACTTGCAGAATGTTAAACTCAGTAAACAAACAAATTATGATTAAAATGAAATTTAAAAAGTGCATTTATTCTCTGGCATTCCTTAAATCAGTGGCATTCACATTTTCAGCTGCATCAACATCTAAAGATCTCCCCTTCAGATAACAGATAATCTGTAGCTTCCATACTGTCATCTAAAATCTGGATTTTTTATTTAAAAAGTCTGACATGACTAAAACAACTCACTTTATCAATAATTAAGGAATGCTGAAAAGACCATGGCCCCCAGAGGAGAAATAAAATATCAGATGTGGTAATTAATGGACTGAGGGCTTCTTGGAACAAACTGTTTCACAGTTTAGTCTGGATTTAGACTTAATCTGGGTCTGGGAACAGCTGGTGGAACAGCTACTGCAGCCTTGGTGTCTACAGACTCCAGAACACACCCCCTTCCCCAAAAAATAACTTTCACCTCTTGGCAGTGCATAAACATCATGTCACCATGAAACAAAGCCTGAAGGTATCTGAAGATATCTGAGGGTTTCTGAGGGTGTGGAGATGTTGTTTAACTCCAACCACAGGGAATATTGCTGGGTGATCATTTTCTTGTCTTAGAAAAAGGAAAAACCTGTCTAAAAATGGTCAACAGGATAAAACAGTCTTGAATAAGATCCTCGTGTGATCTGGACACAGACACGTCCTACACAAATACTTCACCCACAGACATCATCTCTGATGATCTTTTTGGACCCTGGACTAATCGTGCCACGCGGTAAACGGGCGAAGTTTCAGAGGGTTGGATCAGCGAGCTGTAATTAACAAACATTAACAAATTCGAACACTCGACGGCTGATGTGTCAAGGTTTACTTTTTCATTAACATTTTCATTGGTGGAGTGTCTGCATGGTCCCTTTAAGAACATTCCACCAATTTTCAGAATCCCTCATAATTCAGTGTGTATAAACAGAGAGGGTTCAGAGTGTATTTGATGTGAAATGGTAAAAAAATTGTAGAGACTGATTTCTTTACAGTGGAAGTGAATGGAACCAGACGTCTGCAACACAAAAACAGTTGTTTTATTCACTATCGACCCCCAGTGAAGCTCCATGTGTCTGAGTGTTTATATAGACATTGATGGCAAAAAATGAATCAAAACTAAACCACTTTTCACTGTGGACTATTTTGCCTCACAATGCCCTACATGTATCCCTGCACCATGAATGGGTTTAGTTTTAGGACCAAAACCTTCTCAAAACACTGGTAGAACATCTCAGGAGTCAGTGGCCATTTCATGGAATAACTTTTGGTGAGGGAGGAATAACTTTAAAGGCAGTTATCTGGTTCCATTCACCTCCACTGTGAACTGTTCTGACTCAGTAAGCTTATCCGGAACAGGGAACCAACACCGAACCCCTCTGTTTACACTTCAAACTGTTCAATATGCATGGATTTTGGAAAACGGGTGAAACTGCCCTTCCATTTTGTGGTGTCCTCTTACACTGGAGATTCAAAAGTGCATTAGGTGGACTGTTGACCGCTGAGGAGCACAAGTCAACATCATTCACAGTATCAGTTTCCAAAGACAAAAACCATTCCTTCAGCACTGAACATCCTGATGTTCCTAATCAAAATAATTTACACAAAAAAGAGAAAAGCAGTGAGGCTATGGCGTAGCCCCACCTCTGTGACTGACATTTACATCTATTTTTGTTTAACAGACAAACAGAAGATGCATATTTAAATCCATTCCTTCCTTCAAGAATAAATTGTCCACAGTTAATAAGATTAATAGCGCATACCCCCGTTTTTTTTTTTTTGCAGTTTGTTGATTTTCAGAATTTATTTTTCCTATCTATTCGAACTAATTCACCAAAAGATTCCACTTCGCTTTTAACACTTGTTTAATCCTGGCAACCTACACTGGCCTCAGTGTCCATCGGCTCTCCCTTCTCCGTCCCGTTCGTTTGCTTGTTGACATTGTTTGTGTCAGTGGTTCCTTTGTCGTCTAGCAACCTGATAGCCGCCGAGTCTCCTGAAGCCTCTGTATGGTTGGACACTAAAGCGCCATCAGCGCTGGTCCTGGGAAGCTTTTCTGCCCGTTCACCCGGCGACGCAGATGGTAAAGAGTGTTTCGGACTTTCTACCACCGTTTTCTCAGAGCAGGTTACAGTGTTGCTTCCCTCAGTCTTTCCTGGCTGGATATCTGCGAGGAGCATCGAGTTCTCAGACTCGTCCTGCAAGCTGGGAAGTTCTGGTGAACAGTTGTTGGTTTCTACCACAACGTTTTCATTCTTGGTCTTGGTGCTGTCCAGTTCTGGCTCGTGCGGTTCAATTTCTGGTGTCTCTGGGTGACTGTCCTTCTCGATGTCCTCCTCATCTGCATCCTGGATTTTCGCAGTGCTCGACTCAGCACTGCTGGTCTGGTCCATCTCACCATCAACACTGCTGCCGTTGTTAAGAGGCAAAGGGTCTAACTCCAGCTCAGCTGCGGAACCTTCTAACTGCTTTTCGAAGTCAACACTCATGGGATCATCATCACTTTGTTTCTGGATCTCGATGATCTTCCCATCTCTCTCTGGATCTTTAATTTTGCTCTGCGGTCGAGGCTCCTCGCTCACAGCCGCCTGCCCATTACCCACTGAGAAGTCCTGCCTCTTCTCCACCTTCTTCTTGAACCGCTTCTGGATTTTTCTGGGGCACCACACAAACTTGTCTTTGGGCTCAAAGTGCTGGAAGGCATAGCGGATGAGCTTCCTGCGCTCCCGCTTGTCTCGCACCGCAAACAGGAAGTAGTCCAGAACGCTGCGCTTCACGCTGCTCAGAGTCTTCTTGACAAGCGTCTCCTCCAGAAAGAAATGCACCAGCGGCGCCTGATAGTGCTCAAACCCAAGCTCCCCAAGACTCTTCAGGATGCGGGTGATCCGAAGGTTATTATGCATGTTTCTGAAAGACAAAAAAGACACAGAATAAAAATAGTACAAAATTTAAAAAAGAAATAAAAGAATCCATAAAAAAAAAAATAAAAAAAAGAAGATTAAAAGTGTGAAAGAACTGCAGAGATTTTAAAGAAGGCAGAGGCGAATATTGTGTTTTTTGGCATTTTTCTTTAAAATACAGTTGGTGCAAATCTGATATTGATGGGCAGTCAATATCAGATTGACTGTTCTCTCACAATGTAAACACTGGGAAAAAAAAGGTGCAGCATCTGCAGGCCACTTGAGAATGAGAGAAAACAGGACCAACTGGACACAAGAACTCTGAGACATTTGGTAAAACAGGCAACTCTCTTCACAGTCACCCCCAAAGAAGCACTGAAGGACACAATAAGGACCTGAAAACACTGTGGGTTCAGTAGCTGAAGGCATGGGGCGCCCCCAAATCTGCAGCTTTGCTTTATCCACACCAAAAGGATAAAGCAGTGAGGGATGTGGGGACAAGAGAGAACTCTGGTCCGGGACGTCATTAATAAGAGCACACACCAGCAGGGGGAGGTGCAGGCACAAACCAGATCGGCTTAACACATCCAGGAAATACTAGATGACAAAATGTAGCCTACAGTACACAAAATATAAAGTTTTAAGCTTGTATCCTCATCAGGGTTTGAGAATTTAAAGCAACCGAAGGCCAGAGGGCAACACAGCTGTCTGATTTCTCGGCTCAAACACACCAACTGCACCCGACAAATAACAGAAGTGTTTGAGCAAGTAAATCACCAAACCCAGTAGTAGTAACCCATCCCCCAGTTCTGTGTGGGTTCCTCAGACTGGTGATGATGCCTTTAGAAATGTGTGGTGTTTGCTTGTTTTTTTTTTTTTTTACCTTAAAACAAGAACTACAGAAAACCAAACTTTGGTACCACTGTATGCAAGTTTGGACAGTCCTGGTCAAATTACATCTTGATTTTCCAAGTGAATTTAGCTAATTTAATAAATTCAACATCTGAACTGAAAAAAGGATACCACAAATATTCTATAGAACTAAAAAGGGTATTTAAATGAAAAAATGTGCCAAATATAAGGTCTGGTTTCTTTGAAGATTTCACACGCAGATGTGAGTAAGAGAAGGAAAAACCTGTGTACAAAGTCATGTCCCATTCGGTAACCATCATAGCGGAAATAAAAACACCCTCAGTGATGAAAATCAAAAGATCTATGTTTGTCTGTAAGGGAGTGGAGGCACAGAAAATAACGTTTCCCCAGACTGACCGCTCCAGATTGGCGAACCGCTCTCTCCAGTTCTCGGCCCGTCTGACCTCGCCAGTTTCTTGGTTCAGCAGCTGGATGCCATAGAAACCCAACATGAGCTCATACGAGTCTACCAGACGCCTTTTGGCCTCTTCATTCTCCCTAAATGCCTGAGTATAAAACAAGACGACAGGAAGGTCAGCTGGGACAGTCACAATCACTCACACACGCACACACGCACACTACAGTCAGTGATATGGCAGAGCACTCGTTTAAAGGTTGCTGTAAACATTTTGCTGCTTTCCCTGCTCCTATACACTTGATCCAACTAATCAGCTCAAAAATAAGCCCTTTCTGAGGGGGAGTGGATATTTTAGAGCAGCAAGACACTAACAAGTGCAGGGCAGGGGTCTTGTAGGATCAGGGATCAGAGATTAATCCGGCTGGAGCTCCACTGAACATTTTCAGGCTTCATTATTAAGCACGAATTCCATAGAGTGTTCTAAATTCCTGCATAAGTCAATGTTTACAGAGTAAACAGAGATGCTTCAGAGTGCGTTTGGTATGAAACGTACCAAGAACTGTTCACAGTGGCGGTGAATGGAACCAGACGTCTGCCTCTAAAAGCTCCCTCACAGAATTTTATTTCCTGAAATGGTTATGGTTGTGCCGCCAGACGCTTAAGACAATTTTGTTCCTAAAACCAAACCCATTCATGGTAGAGGGATACATGCAGGGCATCATGAATTCTAATTGTACTTTTCTCATTTAGGTTACGCAACCACAAGTAGGTTACATCAGACCTTTGATCACAATGAGAGATGATTCTATTCATGGAAAAATACTCAGGAAAGCCTGAGTATGTTTTATAAATTCTGACATCTGGTTCCATTCACCTCCACTGTAAAGAAATCTGAGTTTTTCTATAATGAACTGTTTCAGACCTGCTCTGTTCACACTCACTGGATTATGCAGAAATTTAAAGCAGTGTAAACTGTGTGTTGGGAAAAAGGAGCTGCAGTAAATCTTACCTGGATTTCTTTCTTGGTGAGCTCGGTGGCCATGTAGTTAACTCCCGGCTCCCGCAAAGGAAACAACCTGCGAGATTTGATGTGCAGGCAGAAAGCAAGACAGTAAACAGGTAAGAATTTCTGTAGCTGCAAGGTACAGCATTTTATGCAAAAATGTTTTTTAAAAAAATGGGATATTAAGAATTTCTATTATCAATATTTTAAAAAATTGCACACAAGTAAATTCTATATAAAACAACACAAAAACATTAAAATATTTAAAAATAAAAGCCCATTATTCACATGTAATACAACACATCTATAATTCATTCTTTTCGCTCAGTTTAGGATGGTCAGAACATTATCAGGGGCCAAAGTAGTATAAATCTAATAATTAAATATAAACAGAATTATTATTCATTTAATTAAGTCAGTATGTGGAATAATATTCCAGCAATTATAGGACAAAGCCTTTGATTTCTTTAACAGAATTAAAATCCTAAACTGGACGTTTGAAGACAAATTACACACTATGGTGGCATAAGATGAATAAAGTAATGAAACTGTCCCTTATGGTGGCGCTGGAGATTCTTCCCCAGAGAGGTGAGGTCATTAAAACGAGTATGTAAATGTGGCTGACTTAAATTAACATCCTACCACTGAATGTAGGAGTGGACCCTTTCCAGCCTCTTGTAATCCGTCCTCCACTCGTTGTGAAACGTCTCGATTGACACATCTGAAACACAGAGCACAAAACTCGGGTTCTACTTCTGAGCTTCTCCAGAAACCAAATATAAAAACAGAGCCAGAGACGTACCATCAGGAGAAGATTTAATCTCATTTAAATAGAACTTCAGGTTGGGCATCCTCTCGTCTGGACCGTCCTCGTCGATGATGTTCTGAAACACAGTTAAACAGGACTCAAACCCCAGATCATCACTATTAAACAAAGGATTACTGCTGTAAACGAGTCTGTACTCACCGGGTACCCGTGTCTGTAGTTCTGCATGTCCTTTGCTGCCCGCAGGTTTCTGGAGGAGGAATTGGACCACTACGGGGAAAAAAGGAGCTAGACATCAGCTTCTCACTAAAACCACACTAAACATTATACATATAAATATACCCACACACACACACACACATCCATAAAAATTTTTTGGAGCTGCCCAATATCCCATCTGGACGTCAGACATGCACTGTTACATATTCCTTCCATGTTTTAAAAGTTTTATTTGACATATTTTTCATTTATAATAAAAACCTGTGCTGTGGAAAGACTTGAGTGGTGGCGTACATGTAGAATCGTTGCTGTTCCTCTGTAATGTTACGACAGCAAATGTAGAATTTTGTCAACTTCTACTTTTAAACTAAAATTCACACTGATGTATCTGAAGTTTTGCATCATTTAAATACTGCCTTTGGTTTTTGAAGGGGAAAATTGTTATTTTGAAGTGTGAAGGTTTACTTATGTTTAACTCAGCTGTGCAGCTACTAAATAAACCTTTAGCAGTATGACTCAACTATTTTCCTGGATACAAAGTTTTGAAACAGGAATGAGTTCGCAAAATAATAATTGGTAATAAGCTTATTAATACAGATATGTGACCGCATAGAACCCTTCAGCTCACCGAGACCAGTTTAAACCAGCTGAACCCAACTACCTTGTTTATAACAGACCTCTCACAAGCAAAAAAAATTACATATCAATTAAATGCTAAATGTCCTGTATGTCCATCTCCATCACGGCCAAGCAGCTAAACCAGTTAAACCGTTTAACACAGACCAAATAAACCTCTCATAGAAAAAAATCTCTTAAAAAAGAAAAATTAATGCTATAACACAACTCAGTTAACACAAACACGTTTGACCAAAAAAAAAAGCCCTGTTCTGCACTTCCATATCCATCATAACCAAGAAGTAAACAAGATCAACTGTATAAAACAAGCCAAATAAACCTCTCGCGGGCAAAAAAAAAAAAAAATTTTAACAGAAATGAAGGCTCAAAATTAAAGCTCACAAGTCGGTTAACAAAATTAAACACATTTGACCCCCAAAGGCCCTATCGTGTATCTCCATCTCCATCAGGGCCAAGCAGCTAAACCAGTTAAACTATTTCAAACAGACCAAGGATCTCTGGCTTGTTAAAAACCGTTCATTTATACAACAAAATAAAACATAAGCTACACTACAGTTTGCCTCTTCGTCATTCAAACCTGCAGCCACACAGCGTCCCCTCATTAGCAGTATTAGCCCTAAGCACCGTTTTTGGGCGTTTTATCCTTTTAATCCAACCTTTTCCAACATCTCAGGGAAGAAATGCAGGTGTTGGAGGTGAAAAAATTAAAATGTGCTTCAGAAAAGCATCAGAAGAGCATCTGGAGAACATCCCTGAGGACTTTAGCTTAGCAGCATTAGCTTAGCCTAGCCTAGCTAAGCTTCCTCTCTTGAACGGACCAGAAAAGCAAGAAAAGCTGCGTTAAAGTGGACATTCTGCAGGCTGGATGTTGGAGCCCGTTTGTGTGTGTGTGTTGTGGTCCGTAGGACGTACGAAAGCGGCCCGGGGCTTTTTGTTTTTGTCGTGGCCGCAGCGGCGCGGGTTGTCCCCCAGCTCGTCCCCATCGCTCTCCGTATCCCAGGTGGAGTCGTACTCGCACACCAGGTCGTCCTCCATGCTCCCGGAGATCCGGATCTCCTCCTTTTAAACACGATATCTCGGTTACAGGAGCTCAGACGAGGCTGTAAGAGTATTTCACCCCCGGCGCCTTAACAACCCTGCCGCTGCCCGGCTCCGCTGTGCCCTGAAGCCGCCTGTGCTGCGTCGCAGCCCGGCTGGAGATAAAGAGCCCTCACCGGGTCTACAGATCCAACAGTGTCCCCAAACAACTTCACAGCTCTGTAACTCACAATGTTCACCCACAACAGCCCCACAGAGACCACTATTCCATCATTTAACTCTTTACTGGATCAAACATGACATATACATAAAAAAAAGTTATGATTTCTCAAATTGAAAATGGCTAAGTAACAGAAATTTAGAATTTGGGTGGGGTTTCCGTATAGCAACATCCTGCAACACTTGAGACTGTCATCTACAATGAGGCCACGCTGTTGAAGTCCATCACTTGCAAATCTGCTCCCACCGACAGAACCTGGACTGGACTGTAAATTACACTGTTCACCCACAACAGCCCCTCAGAGACCACTCTTCCATTATTTAACCCTTTACATGATCCATGCAAGGAAAATTAATCATGACATATGCAAGGAAAAAGTTGTGATTTTTCAAATCTAATGAATGAAATTTGTATATTTTGGTGGGGTTTCCACTGAGACTGTCATCTACAATGGGACTAAACCACTCTGTTATAGTACAGTACATCACTTATAAACATGCTCCCAAAAACTTTACAGGATTGTAAATTACACTGTTCACCCACAATACTTTAAACCTTTACTGAATGAATTACATTTTTCAAATCTAATTAATAGAAATGTACATCTGCAATTGGACTTAACCACTCTGCTATAATCTGTCACTTACAAATATGCATGAAGGTTTTAAGAATACAGAAAAGTATGCAAACATCTGGCTCGTGATGGAAACGATTCTGGAGAGGAGAGGACAGGAGAGGTGCTATCTGTGGGTCTACAGCTCTAACAGTGCCCCCCACAATTTACAGCTCTGTAAATTACACTGTTCACCCACAACAGCTCCACAGAGGCCAATCTTAGATCTTTTATCCCTTCACTGAATTAACTGTGACATACACATGAAAAAAGCTGTGGTTTTTCAAACTGAACATTTCTAATTAATAGAATTTTAATATTTTGAGTGGGGCTGCCACTGAAATGGTCATCTGCAATGGGACTTAACCACTCTGCTATAGTCTGTCATTTACTAATACGCATAAATGCTTCAAGAAAACAGAAAAATATACAAACATTTGGCTCATGATGTTGCCATATGGAAAGATGGAGTGCCCAGAGGAGAGGTGCTGTCTGCAGGTCTACTGTTAACTCACAACCACAAAACAATTCTAGCGTTTTATGGAAATGCATAAAAATCCAAACTGATTTTTTTTTTTTTTTTGTAAAACTGAAAAAATGTGAGCTCCCCCAGTTTGTATTTGCATTTTTCCAGGGATATTGCAGCAGGGCTAATCACTGGAGCTCCTAGAGGAGAGGGGCGTTCTGCAAGTCTACAGCTGTAAATGTGCCCCCCCAAAACTTTACAGGGCTGTGAATTAAACTGCTCACTCACAACACCCCCACTGAGCCCACTGTTCCATACCGTAACCCTGTACGGGATGAATTATGAACACTGAACATGTCTAATTAGTAGAAAATTTATATTTTGGGTGGGGTTTCCAAATGGCAACAGCATGTAATGCAGGGACTTTCATCAGAGTTGCGATAATCACTCTGCAGTATTTTTATTGTATTTATTTAGACTCTCTTTATTTTATATTGTTCTTGTCTTCGTGTGTCTGTGCAGTTTTAACGTGAGCAATTTCCTCAAGGATCAATAAATGTTTCAGACTTTTTTATTTTTATATTCCCATCAGCATTCCCTATAGTGAACACAACAATTTAAACAAGCTGATTTTCTACAGCACAAAACTCCCTCCAAGCTTGCAGTGTAACAGCTCAACGACCACTTACAAACTAGTCAAATCACCTTTAACTGTAATTCTTTCTCACAGTGCAGCATCTAACTGCAGCAGCACTTATTTAGATCTAATTATGAGCTTTTAATTTGGATTTTTAATATGAGCTTTTAATTTTTTTCAGGAATACAGGTCTATTCCATCCACTCTCAGTGAGTAACAGATTAATACAACGAGAACTGTAATGATCACTGAACAAATTTACATCCTGATGGTCCTTCACTGAGAAAATGAATGTTTTCAATTCATTCACTTTTGATGGTTTTATGATATTTGAAGGGAATAAGAAAGTTCTGGAAGGGTTAACCCAGTCTGAAAGAATTAAGTAGATTCAGGTCATGAATCTTGACATTTATGGCCCAGTCTGTTCATACCTGTTCATCCATCCATCCATCCATCCATCCATCCATCTTTCACCCACCTAAACCCCATTTATCCATCATCCATCTATCTTTTCACACATCCAATCATCCAACCAGTCGTCTATCCATTCAAGTCATCCATCCATCCATCTTTCACCCACCTAAACCCCATCCATCCATCCATCCATCCATCCATCCATCTTTCACCCACCTAAATCCCATTTATCCATCATCCATCCATCTGTTCACCCATCCAATCATCCAACCAGTCGTCTATCCATTCAAGTCATCCATCCTTCCACGCTTCCATTCAATCCATCCATCCATCAGTACCCGTTCATTCATCTTTTCACCTTTCCATCCAACCAGTCCATTCATTCAAATCATCCATCCATTCATTCACTCATCCCTCCAACCATCTTTTCACCCACCTATCCACCCATCCATTCGAAGCATCCAACCACATGTTTATTTATCCTTCAGTCCATATTTCACCCATCTATACACCCCTTTATCCATCCATCCATCATCCATCCATCCATTCATCCACCACTCATCTATCCATTCAAATCATCCATCCATTTGTTCACTCATCCCTCCAGCCATCCTTTCACCCTTCATAACCCTATTTATTCATCCACATATCCATCCGTCCATCCATGGGACCTAAAGTTTCTAGAAATGGGTTAAGGCCTGAAATGTCCTCTGGACTGGCAGGAAAATGTGGGAGGGGGAGTGAATGAACTGAAACGGGGACTGAAGGAGAGAATGAGGAGGAGGAGGAGAAGTAGGAGGAATCCAAGGGAATGGAAAAAAACAGCCCCCCTGTAACACTGACCAGGTCTTCCACTGTGTCCACTGTGTTAAAGTTTTAAACCTCAGCCAGGGTTCGACTTGCGTTTCTCCTAACCGTTCAGGACCACTCGCCACAAACCAGTGAGACGGTTTCCATGGTGATGATCCGGCCAATCCCCACCAGTGTGGTTCATGTATTGTTTGTGGAGGTACTAAGTCCTGACTCCCTCCAGTGTGGAGGAACCTGCGGAGCTCCAGTCCAGCAGGAGGAACCGGGGGTCTCCCTGCACCCCTAAACCTTTAACAGTTCAGGGCAGACGGAGGGCAAGAACCGCCATTGCCATGGTGACATTAATTAGGGGTCTCAGCTCCACGCTACCGTTTCTCACGCATTTCTCTCACAGCGGATAAAAATAACATCTTTCATCAAGCGGAATGTGATGCTGAACGGCCCCCTGCATCGGGCAGCTATTTTCAGCGCTGGTTACCGTGGTAACTGCAGGGGGGATGGGGCAGGGTGTTGATTTTAAACTTCGCTGCAGCTGGGCATCCACACACTCATGATCTCCTCTGACTGACAGCGAGTTAATTAACACTCACTGCTGTTAAAATGCACAGCCAATCATTTTCCTGGAATTATAATTCATTATAATATTATAATGAACTGCCTCAGCCACAGCAGAGCAGTGGAGATCTTTTATTTTTTGCTGATTACTTATTGACAAACAAACAAACAAACAACAGAACAAAAGGTGGGGAAAATATAATATATATATATAGTTTAACATTTTTCACAAAACACCCAGCTGATCCTGACCTGTAGAGTTCATTAAGTTCATTAAGGCCACAGCAGCTGAGCAGTCACTGACAGTTTGAGGTGCTTATATATGAAATCTGTCTGTGGCATGTTCTAAAATAAAAATATCTGAAAGGGAGGAGTGCGAGACAGACCAATATTTATTTTATATGTGAATATTTTATTCAAACAGACCTTGCAGAACAGTCTTTCTGGTGCTGGTTAATTCATTAGTATCTTTTCTGCTGGCCATGAGGGGACATGAATTAATAACCCTGGACAGAATCTTTAGCAACCTTTTGCATTTATTACAGCTTTTACCCTCAGACAGTTTCATGAAATAAGTTCTGCACGGTAGGTCCGCTCGCTGTATTCACTGGTCTTTTGTGTGATGTTTTTGTCTGCTTATTTCTCACCTTGGCGATGACAGATATGAACACCGCGTTGATCGATTAGAGTCGCATCACTGAGGCAGATCTGAGAGCGATTCTTCCTTCCGCTCCACTTTATCACTGAGAGCCCTCAGACTGGAGGAGACACTGGGCAGAGAGTGTGTGTGTGACTGAGAGAAAGTGTGTGTTATTTCGAGATGTTTGTCTGTGCTGTATTTGTGAGGACGTTCCACTGACTGATGTGTTACTGTACCTAACTAACACCTAAACCTAAACCCTGATCTTTACCTTGACCTCAGTAACCTAAAATGTCTTTCTGCTCTTGATTTTTTTTACAAATAATGGCTGTTTTTTATTTGTCTACAGATTTACTTGTATTCCTGTCATACTGGGAATCCCCAGAAATATATGAACTCACACACACACATTCACTTCAGTTTAATACAGTTCAATTCAATTCACTTCAGTTCAACTCAATCCAATTCACTTCAGTTAAATTGATTTTTATTCAGTTCAGTAAAGTGGAATTCAGGAAAACTCGGTGATATTCAGTTTAGTTCAGTTCAACCGAGTTCCGTTCAATTTTATTCATATTCAGTTCGATTCATTTCAGTACAATTTAACATGTTTTCCTGATATTTGACTTGTAGAAAACAAAAAATATACATCTGCTGGTGACACAGACACACACACTCAAGCAAACATGCAAACAGTAAATGGCCAAACATCAGCAGCAACGCATGTGTTTATATAACAGCCACCTCCTACACACACACACACACACACACACACACACACACACACACACACACACACACACACACACACACACACACA
>JBBIGA010168909.1:0-16683 GCA_037576975.1 Alestes dentex | reverse complement strand
GAGGTTGGGAAAGGGTTCTTTTTTGGATTTTTTTTTCTTTTTTTTTTTTTTTTTTTTTTTTTTTGTTACCATAATAATGTTTCCTTAATCTCACTGCCTAATACTTGCACCTAAGTTTAGTTTTATTTATTAGATTATTTGCTGAATCCTGAAGGCATTCGCTGAATGTAGTTTACTGTTATGCCTACGGAAAATTCTGTTGCTGTCATTTCTGTAGCTGTGCAAGACTGACCCAGGGAATTAAAGGCTTTGTTAAGCTTTTGAGCATTTGGAGCTGTTTGTTACTCTAAAATGTCAGAGGCCATGAATGATGTGGCCACGCTTAATTTTGCTGTTCCAGTCTTACGCATACATTTTAGACCAGCTTTTACATTTACGGCATTTAACAGCTGCTTTTATCTAACGCGACTTCGATTCCCTAACTACAGCTGGGGCAGTTTCCCTGGAGCAACTTGGAGTTAAGGGTCTTGCTCAGGAACCCAGTGCTGAAGGTAGGATTTGAACCCATGACCTCTTGGTCCAGAGACAAGTATCCTACCCACTAGGCCGCCACCACCCCTATATTTTTTTTTTCCAGGACAAGTTGAAAGATGAACACTCTTACATAGTGTGTTTGATTAATCTGTAATTTATCTAATAAATATATTAGCTAAAATTAATTTTTCAGGGGTTTTCAACCTTCTGCATCTGTTTAATTCGTTCAGTTGCCATTTACTTGGTGCAGTCCTTCAGTAAATGAAATAGGGGGACAAATTCCTTTAAATACACACTAGAGACCTCTGAAGTTACTATGCTTAGGTATGAAGTGTTTTTTTTTTTTTTTTTTTCTCACCGCGCATGCACAATGTTTGTTTTGATCTTATAAGAAACAGCTGAGAGCTTTTACTGCTAGTTAGGCATCAGAATCAGAAAACTTGACCCGGAGGAAATTGCTTGTGTTATTACTCCACACAGACACAGAGACACAAAGACCAGAACAATATAAAAATAAAGTCTAAATAAATCCAATAACACTTCTGCGGAAAAAAATACATAATATACACAAATGTTGGAGTATAAATACTATAGATAAATAACTTTGAGTAACAGACCGATTACTCTTTTCCACAGTGCACTACATAGGTCATAAAAAATACATGAAAAAAAAACAACACATCTTGGAAAGGTCAGATCAGAGCAAAACATGGGAACTGAGCTGTGAGGCTTTAATGGAAAATCATCTGTGGTACTCCCCCAGCCCTGACCCATACAGAGACTTTGTTTTTGTCCTCAGTGGAAATCATGAAAGTGATTTCCACTGAAAACAAAACAAAAAAAACACCATTAGACATTTTGGTACACAAAATGTTCCGATCCTGATACAGTTAGTCCCGCAAACACTTCACCTCTAGTGTAACTGGATTCTCTCTGTTACGAGGTTGTAGAAATATGTCATTCTACAAGCAAGCTAACACTCCTGCACACTCAAATGATGTCACATGAATCTGTAATACAGTATTTGAACAAACGCTCCTCAAACTCTAGACTCCCATCTGTCCAAACATCTTAACCACAGTAAGTCTTATGAAATCTTATAAATCTTAACCACAGTAAGTCTTATGAAGTGAAATGGTCTCACTTCATGGCCATTAATCTTATCTCTTATTTCTAACTATTCAGTTTACTTGAAGAACATTTCTCTTCATTTGCCTCGTTTTTTAAGTCACTAATGGCAAAAAGAGGCTAAAAACTATAATTACTGTATCATTCATCATGTTTTTTCACCTCTTCTTACTCTTGTATTGCAAGATGGCTGTTCACAAAAATGTGGAAATGCGTTTACGTAGCAAAACAAATATGCCAGAAAGATTGTTTCTATGTCCAATGATAAAATATTAGTAAAAACCCATTTTTTCTTGCGCTAATCTAAGACTTGATTTGCATATTGATTTGCATATTGAGTTTTCTGAGTGTTTTTTTTTTTTTGTTTTTTTTTACTAGTTTGAAGATACATTATATGGACAAAAGTATTTAGAAGCCTGACCGTTACATCAACAGGGACTTTCATGACATTGGATTAAAATTCATAGACTTTAAAATGGAGTCGGTCCTCCTTTGCAGCTATAACAGCTTCCACTCTTCTTGGAACGTTTACCACAAGAATTTGGAGTTTCTTTGGGAATTTGTGCCCATTCATTCTGTAGAGCATTTATGAGGTCAGACACCGATGTTGGATGAGAAGGCCTGACTCGCAATCTCTGCTCCAGTTCATTCCAAAGGTGCTGGATAGGGTTGAGGTCAGGGCTCTGTGTGGCCAGTCAAGTTCTTCCACATTGAACTCATCCAGCCATGTCTTTATAGAGCTCGCTTTGCGCCCTGGGACACAGTCATGCTGGAACAGAAAAAGGTTATTTCCCAAACTGGGTCCACGAAGTTGGAAGCATGGCGTTGTCCAGAATGTCTTGGTCTGCTGAAGCATTAAGATTGACCTTCACTGGAGGTAAGAGGGCACCTGAATTCAATAATTAAGAGGCTTGTCCTAATACTTTTGTCCATATAGCGTTGCAAATATTTTTTTTCCATGTCCAATAATAGCATTATAAACCAATTTTTTTTCTCATACAAATCTCTTAGTAAGACTTTATTGGTCTAATGTGAAACCTGATTTGCATATAAGTGACTTTTTGAGTATTTTTAATTAGTTTGAAGATGCTTAGTGAGATGCAAAAATTGACTATAAAAATACTCAGCAACATGCATAATATAATCATGTCCATCTCACTTTCATTATATTTTCTCTAGTTTGTGTGAATGGCCTTTCACACTGGATAAAGGTGTGTACCAGTGTAGCAACATTTGGTATTATTGAGCTTATAACTTAGAGGGTCCATATTCATAACATTCTAAAAAGCCATTCATTTTTCCCCATTGTAATAGAAAGCTCAGACCTGAAGCTGCTATAGGCAAAATGACACGACTTCAGAAGCATATGCCTCTGACTATTAGCTTCATATTAGAGTTTACTGATGGATTTCATGCCTGGATTGCTGAATGAAGGAAGCTCACAGTGCAGCCAATCAAAATAAAGGCTATTTGCATAAAGGCACAATAAGAAAAACAAGTTTGGAAATACACAGGGGACCTCAGGGGAAAAACTGCAAGAAACTGAAGGATATGGGCAGTAAATGTTAACGTATAGGTTGAAATAAAGCAGAGGATTACTTTAAGAAGATCATATGACTTGTCGTGGTGACCCAGGCGAGGTTCTGTCTCAGAGATGAAGCAGATGCACCTACCCGTGGCTTCTGTTGTGTGTGGGTTTTTTTTTTTTAAGAAAACCTGTCCTTTCCTGAGTACTGGGAGGCTGCCAACCACAGTATTTGACCGTGTGCTGCAGATGAAGCACCTAAACATTAGATTGAAATACACTGGAACTGTACTTTAAGCCTCTGTAATTAAATGTATTGGTCAGTATCTTCCCCATCTTTCGTTTTACTGAACCAACAGATGGCCTTTTTTGTTTGTTTGGTTTTTTTTTTTGTTTTTTCTTTTTTAAGTCAGCACTGTCCAGGCATTACTTGAGTTGATCTGATAACTTTTTTTGTTTTTTATCTTGAACTTCCTTGTGTGAGTTGTGGTTTAGATGCTTTGTCTAAAGAGCATTTGATCTGTCGTCTGTTGAGCCAGGCTTTTGCATAAGTAATAGGTACATTTCTGAGGAATGAAGTCAGTCAGTGAGGTCGTACCACGCGGCTTTCACTCTGAGAAACGGACTGCAGAAAGAAACTGACATTTTAATAGTGTGTTACGTCTCGATATCTCCCAAGTGGGAAAAAAAACAGCAGTTTATACCATCATGCATGTGAAAGGGTCCATATCCTCCACTGTTATTGCATTTTATAATTGTATTTTTCCCACTTACAACATCTGCATTGTTTTTTGCTCCAAATCAGTCATTATTCATTTTAGCTGACCATTTTATTTACTCTATTTATGACTGTTTTTGTTACCATGCCTCACGGCTAATTTATGTAAATGAACACCATCCTGATTGGCTGTCCTGTATTGTGCCTCATTCAAAAAGCAATCCAGGCTGAAACACTCCTTACTTCTTCAGGGTAAAAGGATACAGTTGATGGCTGAAGAGGCAAATATATGCAAATATGTTGGTTATAGTGACATTGCAAAAACAGTACATTCAAAATTTAATAATGTACTGTCCCCAGTCCATACCCTTAAACCAAGCTGCCTAAAACAGGCCATTTTGAATTCATTGTGTCTGTGATGTCACAAAAACCTTATTCAGCCTAAAACACTTCTGCTGCACCCATTCACGTCAGAATCAGTCAGAATCAAAACCAGAAAAGTTTACTGATCCCAGAGGAAATTGCTTATGTTACGACTGCACAGTCAGACAGAGACAAGAACAATATAGAATATAACGTTAAAATAAGGGTCAAATGAAGCCAAATAAACACTTTGAAAAATACTCTGTACAAAATACTCTCCACCGTTTATACAAGATGCTGGAGTCAGTAAAAAAGGTGGCTATTGATACTATAGATAAATAAATTACTGCAAATTAATATACTGGTTACACAAATAATGGCTTGGAGTTGTTCTCTATGCCATGTAACGGACACCCAAATAACGGGCACCCTGTAAGAAATTACACATGATATTGGTAATGATTTAGCATATCATATTTTAGAGTATAAGATATATTATATGGACAAAAGGATTGGGACGCCTGACCAACAGGGACTTTAATAACATTGCATTCAAATACATAGACTTTAAAATGGAACTGGTCCCCCTCTGCAGCTATAACTGCTTCCACTCTTCGTGGAAGGTTTTCCACAAGATTTTGGAGTTTCTGTGGGAATTTCTGTCAATTCATTCTGTAGAGTATTTATGAGGTCAGACACTGATGTTGAAAGAGAAGGCCTGACTCGCAATCTCCATTCCCAATGGTGTTAAATAAGCCTATCAAGCCCAGACCAGCCGAGTTCTTCCACACCAAACTCATTCAGCCATGTCTTTATGGACCTTGCTTTGTGCACTGGGCCACAGTCATGATGGAATAGAAAAGGTTCTTCCCCAAAGCCTGGTGTTGTCCAAAATGTCTTGGTATTCTGAAGCATTTAGAGTATCCTTCATTGGAAGTAGAGGGCCTGAATTGAATAATTAAAAGGTTTGACCCAATACTTTTGTCCACATAGTGTATACGGTATATCAGTCTTGAGTTGAAAAATCTTGCATAATGGCTGTTTATGGTACATAAACGCACACAGATGTCATAACTGGGTCTCAGGGGAGAAATCAAATAGAAGATGTAGGATATGGATATGGACTCTTTACAGGCTAGATAACAATTACAAGGGTTGGAACAAAGCTGAGAAGATCATTTGACTGTGGTCAGGAAAAGTTCTGCCTCTGTGCTCCCTTTTCAGTTAGTGCTAAAGAGCTTAACCATAAGAAGCTGTGAAAGAGACTCTGTTGCTTGTTATTACTTGTGTTAGTTTTCTCTGCAACTGCTGAAAACGTGCCTTCGCCCCTGGGCAAGCTGCAAGATTAATGACAGAAGATTGCACAATCAGTCATTTTACCTTACTGCTTGTTTAACAAAAACCAAAAAAAAAAATCTTCAAAGGGTTAATTGATTTTTCAAATTACCTCAAGAGAATGTCCCCTCACTTTTGAATAATAGACCTTTAAACAATCGTTTTAGGAAGATTTAGCAAAAAATAATCCTGTAGAATGAATCATTCCAGTTCGCTCTGATTTAAATGTTTTCATTTTTTTTTAATAAACGGAATGAACCAAAAACAAAAACCAAAAACTTCCAGTGAACTGAACTGTATATTAAAAATGGTCCTTAGAAAATCATCTAACATAAGATTTGATCATATTTGCTGATTCCTGGTTAATCTCGCCTGTTGATTGCCACATTTAATGAATGTTTTTGGAGAGGGCAAATGCCACCAATTTTGACTCTCTAAAAAAACGTTCAGTGCCTAATTTCGAACAGAGCCATTTTTGCTAAGTATATGGGCATGTGAGAAGTTTCAGTAATCCAATGTAAAAAGTCCATACCACTTAAGGGTTCTTCGGAGAGCTGTTCAGGCCAAGAACCATTTAGGAACCTTTATTGTTAAGAGCATGTATGAACAAGCGGTAGGAATCATCATTGGGAGATTGCAACTTTGAACCCTGGCAATGTCACAGTCATTCGTAGCTGGTAGTCCATTTGAGGTTAGTTGGCCATGCTCTCTTTAGGTGGTAGGATGGTCCTCCCTCTTTCCCCAGCACTCAGCATCATGCTTGCCAGTGCCGCCGTCTGTTAGCTGATATAAACAACTGGCTGTGAGTGTTCTCCTCCAAGCGTGTTCAGCTCTCCAAGGACGTATTAGTGGCAGTTTGAAAAGATGTGGGGATGCTCACATGACTTGTGTACTAGGGGACCGTGTACTAGCCATCATGTGATCCCCAAAAAAGATTTAGGGGTAACATGCTCAAGTGGTTTCAATGAGTCTGTGGCAGAGCATCAGTTGTCCTAAAATCACAGGAAAAATATGGGCGCTACTGGGTTTCATGTGAAGTCCCCATCCAATGTGATCTTTCTACTAGGACTAGTGTCAGATAGGTAAATCTGATCCTAAATCAATACACCTGCTCAGGAGAATTGCTACACATGACCCTGGGTGAATGAGAGGGTGGGTGTCGTCACAACTGTAAAGAGCAAACACTTGAGCTGGGATAAGCAGAGTAAATATTTGCAACAGTGCTCACACGACATTGATGTTTTGCAAGCCAGTGCAGCGTCTGAATGAAGGTTTCTCCTCAGTTACCATTCAGACTGTTCTGAAATACCAGGAATCAACCGATTCCCAAACGGTCCCTAGCCTTCTTCACCTGTAGTGACCAGAGGCTGTCCAAGTAGCCATATTTCAAATCATTCAGCCAAAAAAGTGTTTGTTTTCCAAAATCTTTCAGTAGAGAAAACTTCAGATTCATGAGTTTGTGTCAGTGTGATAAGTGACCTCAAATTGAAGTATGAATACCATGGAGTGATCTGCCATCTGTAGTAATTAAAATAGCCATTTAAATTCTGGAGACTTTACCTTGTTTTGTTAAATGTGTATTAGATTATTAATGTCATGAGAGCCACTATATTTAATTCAAACACATGCAAAACACTTAGACTGTACTAAATACTATCACGGCTAAATAAAATACTCAGTGCACTACATTCTAAAACAGTGCTCCCCAGTCTTATCCCCAAATGGACAGTTTTTTTTTAAGTTGTCTTGAGTTGGGCTCCTGCTTTGCTGCAGGGGGGATAAGAACCGTGTGTTAAACTTTTAGAATACATGGTTTTAATTTTTTTCTTGTCAGAGAAAAGGGTGAGGAGATGAAAACTCCCTGCATTAAGAAATGACTCCCATGTGTTTTGGTCTGACTTCACACTGTAAAGGAAGGATTGTTAGGGTGTAGTCATTAGTAAATGGGCTCTCTTAAAATTTGCAACTCTGTAATTCTGACCCCAGCATACAGGCTGCCTGTCAAATGTGCCAAGCCCATTCTGAACAAAAATCTTGTTCCCAGGAGCTATCTCTGCTCTGCTCTTCAGAACTCAGTCAGTTTTGAGCCCAGTCGGAACTGTGAGGTGCCATACAGAGAGGAGGTACAATGACAGATGGAGCTACTTGTCTCGGAATGAGGACAAAACAAAAGAAATGGTTATTGGCTTCAGGAGGGCACTCAGCATCAATTGCTCCTCAGTGAAGATCGTCCAGAACACCAAGTTGCTTGATGTTCACATCACAGTTAACCTCACATAGACCCTCAGCACCAGCTCTATCGCCTACAAGTCACATCAGTATCTCTACTTCTGCAGAGACTGTGGAAAGCACACCCCCACCCTCTCCTCCCCTTCAAATCTCACCACATTTTACAGAGAGAGAGCATTCCCTGTTGTTGCATCACAGCATGGTATGAAAATTGTTCCGTTTCAAACTGCAAGATCCTACAGAGGTTAATGAGGGCAGCTAGGGAGAACAGAAGGGTCTGCCTCCTCTGTCACAGACATTTACATGACACGCTGCATCAGCTAAGCCACCAGCATTGTGGACAACTCCACACACCCCTCTCATACCCTCTTCTTATCTGGCTAAAGGTTCCGTAGGATTCAGGCCCCACTGCCGGAGGAGGAAACTGTTTCTTCCCTCAGGCCATCAGACTCCTCTATCAGACCTAAATCATAAACTGTATCCTCACACACACACACACACACACCTAAACTGAATTTCTTCCTTCTCCTAACACGATGCATATACACATTGAACTGTTCTGCCTTAAACAAAACAACTTAAACCCCAACTGCCACTGTAAATTTTTTATATCCTGGACATTTTCTGTCCTGTATTTGCAATACCATCTGCTTGCTTTAAAGCATGGCTCCTGAAGATCTACCACCGTAACTCATGGTTTCAAACATCCTTAAATAACTGGAACAGGTGATTTGGGTTTGAGGTGAAAATGACAAGAAAGCAGATATCCATGGGGAGGGTCGGTTACTACCGCTATTAGGTGAAAGTGCTCTATAAACAGTGGCGCTTGTAACAAGAGTGCAACCCACACTTTAAAGAGCCATACACCAGGTTGTCCATCACAGAGAACTTTCATTTATCCAGTCGAAGAAGCACTTAAGCATTTAAATGACATGTTTCTGTATATAATCATTGCATTTACTGAAGAAACTTAAGAACCCACTTTTTAAGGGAAGATATCTCCATCACTATAGGACAATGATACTTTACTGTCATGTCTGGTCTGTCTCTACCACGCCTCCAACGCAGCCTGTCCCCTGTTTATTAGGAGGCAGTCAGCTCTGGGCACAGGTGTGGGAGGTTGTGTTGGGTGTGAGTGGTCGTGGGGTGCTGAGGCAACCCAGGTGAAGAGAAAGAGCTTCACTAGCACTCTCTTGGGGTTGCAAGGCACCTAATGACATGTCCACCTAGTTGCAATTAAGTAGAGTTAAGTAATTATTGTTTGTATTGTGTGATTGGTTGGTTGAGTGTCTGTTGGGTGTAGTAAAGGCCAGCCGTTCTCCAGAATCTTTGCGGGATCACCAAACTCATCATCACGACTCAGGGTCAGGGTTAGTGTCTTTTTCTGTGAGAGCAGTGTGGTTGCGGTCAGGGTTCTGTGTTTTTTCCCTTGAAGAATTGAGAGCGCGCTCTCAGTGGACTTTCCTACTTCCAGGTGGATTTCTCTCCAGTGGCAGCGGAGGGGACTTTGCCCTTCAAGCGGTAATCTGTGCGAACTGCAGTGCCTGATGAGTGACTGAGAATGTGAGTGTCTCCTCTGCTGTAATCCACAGGCGTGAGAACTAGAACTGCCACCGAAAGGAGAGAGAACTCCACGGCTGTGCAATATAACCAGTATGAGCCCCTGAAGGCAGTGGGCCTGACGTGTCTGTGGGAGAGTGGACTCTGTAGCAGGGCTCACGCTCATCAAAAGAAAGTATAACCAGGAGAAAGGTCTTCTGGAATGAGAAGAGTGTGCCACCCCTGACCCCAGTCGTCTTGTGTTTTTGTTGAAGCTGAGAAGGCTTAGAAACTTTAAGTTTGACATTAGAAGACTGTTTGTCTCATTCCTTTGTGTCTGCTAGTGCGTCCTTCCAGGTACCCGCAATGACATTTACTCCCTAAACTAAAGTTTCCTTTGACTGAAAGATTTCACAAAGCAATGGTGGGAGAAGGTTGGCTTCCTGCACAGTTTGATGGTTTTTTTGATGAGTCAATAGAGTTAATTGCCTAGTTTAGTGGGTGTGTTTGAGCAGGAAAATCAGTAAACATGGATTGATCTAAAGAACCATTTGTTTTACCTCTATTTTGAACAGCCCTGACACTAGATTAAAAAAAGACCTTATTTTTGCAGCTGACCTGCCTAAAATCTGTCACAGTGCCTCTTCTTGGATAAATAGCATAGCTGGAGAAACATTGGACTAGTTCCTTAGGACCACCATCTGTAACCACCTGACGTGGGATACCTTTGTTGGGAAAGCTCAGTTAAGGTTGATCCTTCAGGATCCTGCTTTAAAAATTCAAGGTCTCTATAATATGTACTGAACCATTTCTGCTGTGTTATTACTGAGTATCCTGACAACCTCTAACACTGGGCTTGTGCACGGGTAAACAGGTGGTACCATTACCTGTAAGGGTATATACTTGTCGTTTGGTTCCCTTGGTTCCGACCAAAGAAGATGATGATACATGCGCATGTCAAAACAAAGTCAGCAATGTGTCATCTTCACAAAACCAAGCAGGTCTGTAGAGAGAAGAAATGTTTTGTTAGATGTCTGTTTAGACATCTTTGGTGTAGTCTGAAGTCTTTGCTCCATTTAGTCTTTGGTCTATATTTCATTCATACTTCAAACATATTGTTCCAGAGTTTGTTTAGAGGCAGTTTATTTGGTCTTTGGAGGTTCACATGGCTTCATTTGCAATAACATAACACAATAGCAGAGCAATCACACTTGTGGTTCTATACTACACTTGTGGTGAAAAATACATTAGATGGCATGAAGGATTCTTTGTCTAATTAAATTGTTCTTCTGTATGATTGAGAAACTGGTCCTGGTTTAAAAGAAGCTTTTAAAATGGTTCTATGCAGCACCAAGAAGGGTTCCACTATGATCAAAAAACTATAGTCAAAGAACCCTTTCGTAATAACCATTTTCTGGGGGGCTGTCCAACACTGCTGGCTTCTTTTCATGTGCAGCCTTCTTGCATGAACTAATATTTGCTAATATTTGATATTCTCATATTTTGCTGCCAGTTTGCTACCAAGTTTTCTGCCAAGCCACCAGACTGACAACTAAAAAAATGTTATCATTGCAGTAAATGCCTCATTAACTGGTACTGCAATGTTGTCATTTTGTAATGACGTTGACAGATTTCCGACCTTGCCCAACAAGTAACAGCAACTCTTACAAAGGGGGAAATACTGGGGAAGGGAATGGAAGCTTTAGCAGTAGGACATATGTGCTGGGAGTATGTTTTGGGCCAGGTTCTGTTGCCAGTGTAGCCTAAGGGCTTTTTTTATGATCATGCTTATTGGTTGTGTGTCTGATCTGCCAGGAGCAAATGTGGAATCTTGGCACTCACGTTGCTAACTGCTCCGGTGCAGAAAATGCATGTATTATTATATGACATTTACAACTTGAGTTGAATCATTTTCCAAGGGAATTCCCCACACTATAACTGAGTCCATAAATGCTCTTAAAATGATTTTAAAAAAGAAACTCGTTTACATGTTAAGACTGCATAAGGAAGCTGGAAGTTGCTAAATCCTTCTTCCACATCTCAGATGTGTAGTATGTGTGTTATAGTGCAGATGTTATTTTTCTCAGTAACAGTTTCTTGAACAGATACAGACTCTTTTTGAGTCGTCTTTTCACAATGGAAGGATGGACAGAAGCACATGTGAATGTTTTCAGATCTGAAACAAGAGTGGATTTTGGTTGTCTCCTCAAAGCTTTAAATGCTGTGCATCTGACTGATATGGTGGTATGGTTGTTAAGGGACCCATTTTCTTTCTGTATCTTTATCACTCCTGGTATTCCTAGTATTATTTTTTCACTTATATTGCACTGACTCTACCCTTCCAATGCAAGTGGATTATCTGGTAACACTTCAGCTGCACCCTGCTACATAATATTGACACAACCGTGTGATAAGTGTGCCAGGGCAGATGTCATATGTTGTAGTGAGTTGTCATGACACATCATGTCTGTTAACAGTGTTGTGTTACAATAAACCGGCAGCTGAAGAAATGCCTTAAGGTCATTACATTGATCAGTCCTAAAACATATCTGTACTGTTATTGAAGAAATCTGTCATATTAATTACAATGAAACTTGCAATTGACAATTAAATCAGTTCAAAATAAAAGGGTGGTCTCTGTCTTACAGCACAGTACTGTATGTGCTTTCATTACCAGTATGAAGTTGTTAACAGCATTTACCCTTCAATGACATTTTGTCTTACAAAGTATCTGGAGCATGGGCACCGGAAGCATTTTTAATTGGGTGGGGTGGGGGGGAGTGGGGGTTGCATCGTGTTACGTCTCTGCCGCTGTGGACGTGGAGGGGGGGGTGTTGTGATGTGATGGCCTGTCAAATGATTTTTAGCATCCACATCATTGTCCTTAGAGCTGGTCATCCTGAAGTGAACCCAGATCATGGCACCTTTGTGGACTGATTGATGAAATCATACATGATAGATTGGGATGATAGATTGGGAGGGGGTGGTTAATATCGTTGGTTCATTATTGGTTCATCATATCATTGGTTAATGTCATTTCCCACACCCACTGGTGCACAATGAGGTAATCAAAAGTCAGAAGGTGGAAAACAAGAATTTCGTCTTTTAAATGATATGGTGCCTAAACGTTGGTTTGCAAGTTTGATCCCTGGCGATGCAGCAGCCGTTCACAGTCCAAGACACAAGGCACATCTTGCTTTGACCTCTCTGGGTGGGTAGCATGGACACCCACCAATCACAAGTCTGCACAGCTATATGTTATCTGGAGTAACATTTGGCACTTTTCCACTGGCACAAGGAACTGTGCCATATGGCAAACAAATGTTTTTCTGTTACAAATAAAGCGCACAGTACCGGAGTCGTACCCGAGCTGCTCGACTGCAGGCCGCGCCCGAGTTGGCTGCATCACTGCTTTCTGAATACTTTCAAACTGTTGTCATCACAACATGGAAAAAGGTTCTTTGGAACATTGTTTTATTACTATCCATGCAAAAAAACATAAATGGAGATACAAACTAACAACTGGGAAGCTGTCATAGTACAAGCACTACTGTCTGTTTGAGCATCAGCAGCAATTCAAAAAGATGTGGCTGCACTTCATGTGGCACATAGGAAGCATATTCTATTCTTTACCCTCCCAGGGTTGGTGACATTGGGGCAGCTGGATGGCCTAGTGATTAGGGCGTTGGGCCAGCAATCAGAAGGTTGTGGGTTCGAGTCCCAACTGCATGGTGAATGGGTTAAATGCAGAGAAAGAGTTTCACACTGTTCACATTGTGCTGTGGCGTGTTCATGTGTGACTTTAAGGGTCAATAAATAAGTAAAAGAAATTGTGTGATTTTAGAAATCCTGGCTAGTGGGTGCAATTGGGTACAACTAATTTGGGGAGACAAAAAATGGATTAATATGACCAGGCACATCCAAAAGCAAGGACGGTGTTGAGTTCAGCTTGACTTTAACTTTAAACTGCAATTCTTTACAAGCATTGTGAGTGAAGAATCTTCACTGATTGTGAAATCCTGTGCTCGTCTGAAGTTACTGGCCTATTCATGACACTCCAACATTTTGGAGTGTTGTGCAATAAAACAAAACAAAAAAATATAAGGCAAATAATCTTATGGGTTAAGGCTTGAACAAGCCGTTTGACAAAGTATTACTCACAGGGGTTTTTTTTCCTGGAAGGAAATCCAAACCACCAATTTTAGTTGCAGCTGTGGGCTTCGGGCTTACTGCTGAAATTCACGATGTCTGCATTTATTCAAATGTTTCAGTAGAAACTGCAGAAATTATCTTTGCTAAAACTGATACTTGGTAGAACCCTTGGTACATGCAAGTAGACTCTTATCAAGGACTGAACTACTAAAAGTTACTTTATAAATGAGTCAAGATTTGTGCATTATCACTTTATGAAGAACTGAAGGTGCCATTAAGGGAAAATGCTCTTTATTGCCTCTATATGAATAAATACTCCTCTTCTTTCATTATATTTCACAAATATGAAAGACCCAAGGATTCACTTCAACATCTGCCCATCTGTACCACTACCACTTCTAACACCAACACATCTTTATGATATCAATCACTCACTGACACTGTGTTCCAACAAGGAAAAGAAAAGGCTGACACCTTCCTTTAGGCTTTTTTCTCCCCCAATTTCTTTTCTCAAGTATATAAACACATAAAGTGCAGTCATGCCTAAAATTCCCGCAAGGCTTCCAAAAAAATAGAAACCCTGACGAGGAACTTAAGTGAAGAAATTCTGACACTACTTTTACAAAGTCACGGTTAAATATTAGCACATGTAAATAAGTGTAAACACCAAGCTGTTTTTTTCCATCTGACACATTTAGCTAGGTTTCCTCAGGCATGCAATTGTACCGACACTAAAGTATCCAAAAGACAGTCCTTCAATTTAATAAATTTGGCTACTTTAAGTTGCCCCAAGTGCTGGCGTGTTCAGTTCCACACACACAGCTTGTATAATCTTCATAGCAAAGCAATTATTTAAAAAATTGGACACTCTGGAGGAGCCTATGGTCACCATTTCCATCACCAAGTGTCAGCTACAGGGGAATAAAGCCCTCCAGCATTTGGCTGCAATAGGAGCAATAGAAAGGCATTCATTGGAATGATGGAGCTTCACCCAGTACCTTTGGGTGGAACTGAACTGTGCTTAAAAAAATCCCACATGTCTTCTAAAAGCCTATTGATTTAAAAAAACACATTTAAACATGTGCTCCAGTTCAGCCAACTTGGGTGAGGGACTGTAGACCCTGGGCAGATACAAAAAGACAAAAGCACGAAGATGACCTAGAATATGAATGAGGAACACCATCGTCCAAAACATAGTCCAGTATCAGTACCTGACCTCACTCATGTTATTGTTGCCACAATCAGATCTTCACAGCACTGTTTCAAAGAGTAGAGGCTGTTACTGCAGCAAATGGGTACAACCCCCCAATTAATAGCCTTCATTTCAGACAAAAGGCTGGAAAAGGTGGTGTCTACATACTTTTGGACATACAGTGTGATTTCCTTGGGATCGATAAGGAGCAGGGAAGAGAGTCTTTAATAAGGAGCTGAGGATTAGTCCAGAAACTCCAAATAAAGAACGTGTTGCAGCTGTTTTGGCTTTACTTACTATTTAATATTGGTCCTTTCCTTGAGTTCATCTGTAATTGGTATAGAACCTTAACATTATATGGATATTCTTTGAACTCTTTCTTTACAAAGATTCTTTTAAACAAGGTTCTTATTTTAAAAAATGGTGATTGAAAGAAAAGTTCTCTCAAAGTAGTTCTTCTATACCAGTGGTTTCCATCCCTGGTCCTGGAAGCCCCTGGCACATTTTTATGTTTTTCCTGCTCCCAGTGCACATTACCCAACTAATCAACAAATTAGCAACCCTTCATTGGGCTGAAATAGGTGTGTAGGAGCAGAAAGAAAATTAAAAAGCACGGGACAGGTTGGGAACCATTGTTCTATGGCATCGCTCCAGAGAAAAACGAATGGCGCCTGTATTTTTAAAAAGTATACAGTGCTCATTTACTTTCTGCTTAGACTTCTACAAAGACCCAAAACTCTTCCTTGGTAATCTGCCACAGCTTGAACAAATATTTGCATGGCTGTAATTCATTTTTTATGAAGCAGCACAGAGATGTGCATCGTCTTTCGGTAGATACGATAATAAGCTTGACTAGGACCAAGAACATTTTTAATGGTGTAAATGAAAACAGCACCAATGGCCTATGGCCACATATAAAGTGTGTCTTACGGACATTTTTACTTTGCTTTACTTTATTTTTTTGTTAAAAAAAAAAAAAAAGCAACTATTCCAGTTTGGCTAAGTGAGTAATACAAAATTACAAAAGCACTAAGACTACATAATGACACAAAAAACGACACAAGATAATCAGAATCAGAATCAGAATCGAAAACTTTATTGATCCCAGAGCAAACTGCTTATGTTACGACCGCACACAGTCACACAAAGACAAGAATATAAAGTCTAAACTAAAAGTCAACTAAAAACTCTGTAGAAACACATAACACACATTTTGGATCACTGGCTCACCCACATCCCACAAAGGGGTCCGGGTGCTTAGAAGAGCCATTTTAGTTCCACAAAAGAACTCATTTATTTTTATAAATGAAACGTGTGAGTGCGAAGAACCATTTAAATAACCTTCACATGATATGAAGGTGTGGTGCAGTGGTTACTGCAGTCATCTCACAGCAATAAGATCTTGCATTTGATTCCCACCCTCGTGGAGGTAACATGCTCTCTCCATCTCTCCCCTTACCATGTGCAGTTTTCTTACTGGGTGCTAAATCATTTCATTATGTGCAATATCTTATTATGTGTAATAGTCCTACCATGTGAATATCACTACTTATGTCAGTATTACTGATCTACTATTGATCTCTATTACATGCAAGAACAGACTCCTAATCACTATTTGTGTAACTAGTAATTCACCTAACTGTAAGTTACTTGTCTATAGTATGAATACCCCAGCATTTGTGCCTATAGAATAGTGTATTTCATATGTAGAAGTTTTAATTGGATTCCTTTTAGACTTTATGTTTTATATTGTTCTTGCCTCTGTGTATCTGTGCAGTCGTAACATAAGCAATTTCCTTCGAGATCAGTAAAGGTTTTTGATTCTGACTATTATTCTAATTCTGAGAATTTGGTGGGAGCCCCAGTTTCATTGCATATAAGCCAGGAACTCAGAGTGTGTGTGTGTGTGTGTGTGTGTGTGTGTGTGTGTATGTGACCCTCAGAGTGTGTGTGTGTGTGTATATGTGTGTGTGTGTGTGTGTGTGTGTGTGTGTGTGTGTGTGTAACTTTAAAAATGTTCTTCACACA
>JBBIGA010168890.1:0-16684 GCA_037576975.1 Alestes dentex | reverse complement strand
GTGTGTGTGTGTGTGTTTGTGTGTGTGTGTGTGTGTGTGTGTGTGTGTGTGTGTGTGTGTGTGTGTGTGTGTGTGTGATCATATGCTAATGAGAGTGTTGGCCAGAGCAGTGCTGAAGCCTGGGGAGAGGTGGGTATGCATGCGTGTATATGCACGTGTGTGTGTGTGTGTGTGTGTATGTGTGTGTGTGTATGTGTGTGCGCAAGCATACAGATGTGTGTACATGTGTGAGTGCAACCAAAGTGAAAATAGACTGAGAGACAGAGCACAGCTGAGAATAGGCAAAGAGATGTGAGATAAGATAGAGGGAAGAATAAAGGGCTTTAAGGAACACATCAGATATGCTGATATCCTTTGGGCATTTGTAAGAGAACATTTGAATAAAATAATAAAAAAAATAAGCAGAGGAGAGACGGACGTGGATGCTGTCAGAATTAGCCTATAGGAAAAAAAACGAGAGGGAAGAGAAAGAAATAGAAAGTGTCAGCAAGCATGAAATATGCAGCACCTGGTGCTGGCTCTCTGTCTGCTAGGGCATTCACAAAAGCAGAGTCAAATTCAGTCAGAGTCAAAGACAGAGACCCGGAAAAGTCTCAGCAGGGCGCTTTGTCAGGAATATACAGCTTATTGCAAACTGGGAGGGATCTTCCATACAAAGCATATTTCTCGCTTCAGACTTGAGACCTGCAACTGAAGAAAATTTTTATGATGTGAAGGTTATGGTTGGTCTGTCCCAAAAAAGCTGTTTACCTTCTTTAATAGCTCTTTACTGTTTCCAAATGAGTACTTACCTACTCTCAATACAATGCTTGAAACAATAACATGTATATTTCGCCCCATTTTAAGTACTTTGATTCCCTTCAATTTATTGTTAATCAAAGCATTTTTGGTTAAGGACAGATGTACTGTAATGTGATGTTAGATACAGAGACAGATGAGTCTATGTTTGGGAAGCCCACTCAAAGGAAAACATTTGTTGCTTTAGAACCATTAACATACCTGTTAATACAAAGATCTAATATTATTCAGGTTTATCAAGGAAAGCCACCTCTGAGCTGCCTGATCCATTGCTATTCCATGTTCTGGAACCTCATCATTTACGAATGACACCCCACACCAGGAGGAGAAATAGTTCAAAGCCTGTGATTTCCTGCTGTTTTCTTACTACCCCAGATATTTTCCCAGATATTTCCCAATTACTGGTGACGCTGATACATCCTCTTTGTAAACTCAGACATGATGTGACCCAGCCAATCAAACAAAGAACACAAACACAGCCTGACCCAGATTCCGTCAAATATACACAAGAAAAACATGACCCAAACTGAACCCCCACACGGAACATGACGAGCTTCAGACTCTAACAGCCAGACTCATGGTACTGATGAAGCCTGACCCAACATCATGCGATCAGACAAGGAATACAAACGCAACCTGACCCAGACTCAGGCTCATCTAATCAAAACAGAGTACACACAAAACATGACCCAAATTCTACCCATCAAACACGGAACATACATACAAGGTGACCCAGACGCTGCAAAAACAGTTCGTACCCCAGCCTGAACAAGCTCAGACTCAGAAGACTTCAAAAGGCCCATGCACTGTGAAAAGAAAAAGTTGAACGTTAAAAAGTTAGTTAACGGGCTTCCTTAAATTCCTAAAATAATTGACTTCAAATTAAAAAATGAAAAAAAAAATCTGCAGGCCTCCTTGTGACCAGTTCACCAGTGGTACAGAAACGAACTCCTCAAATTAATATTTATTAATATAATTCAAACTATAATTCAAAATATTTTAAATTAGAATAACTTCAGCATTTAAACTTTTATGGAAAATCTCCCAAACAACGCATTGCGTTTCCTGACTGCTATAAAAGGGGTTAAGAGAATGTCAGACACAGATTTTTGTTCTGTTAACCTACTATTAGAAGTTCAGTTAACTCAAGGTGGCTTGATTTAAGGCAGCTCAGGTACTCAGTAACTTACTAACCTACTAAGCTAAAATCACATTACTGTACCAAACACTGGTGTGCATTGGTGCATTCGGACATCCTAATGATCTTCAGAGTCCACTAGCCAGTATTGTCTGACACAACATGAATGAAATTAAATGTTTCATACTGTAATCAACATTAATAAACTGTTATTGATATAACTGTGTACGAGAAGTGCACTCGTTCACTATATAGGGCACTATGTAGTGAATAAGCCATTTTGTAGTGTTGTCCGAAATTCCAACCGTCAATTTCACCCATGAGTTAGTGCACTACAAAATCGCCAGACATTGTACACTACATGAATACACATATACCATCATGCACTGCGGGTTTCTTTTACTGTGCCCTACATAGTGAACGTATGCACTTTTCGGACTCTACACTACTGTTATCCTGCGAAAGTCAAGAAGAGGAGTGAGGCGGAGGGAGGAGAGACGGGGGGAAAGTGAGGCTTCAGACAGAGGAGATTCAGTCACACTTGCACTTTCTTTCTCTCTCTCTCTCCGCGGAGGACAGTGGTGCCCCCCGGACGGATCTATCTGTCACTGTGTCCACCAGACCCCGCCTCATGTGCGGGCTGTGTCTGAACTAGAGAGACGAGACGTGTGTTTATGTGACAGAGATAAATTGCCAAGATCCGGCGCACTATTTAAGCAACAGTTAGTAAAAATGTAACATCCCAAGTGTCCGAAATTAACTAAACGTCGCCTCCCCTTGTTCACTAGTTAGACCCCTTTATAGCAAACACTATGTAGTGAACGAGTGAACGAATGCACTTTTCGAACACAGCTATAGCTTGTCTGTCATTGCTGTGTCACTGAGCTCCACTGAGGCTGCCAGTTATACACAGTTCCTCCAGCTCCACCAGAGGACGCTGTGAAGTCCAGATAAACCTTGAGGCCACATTTGGCTCTCTAATTAAATCCATCCACTATAGCTTTCATATTTTGAAGTCTGAGGTCTTTATAGTCCAGCAGGAGAGCATCCAGAGGGCAGTTAAAGTGGCAAAATGAAAACCTCCAACACCTTTCAGCCTTCGGACATGCCTGCACTCCACCATTGCTCTCTCCTTCCCCACTCACTAGTGACCTTTTCAGCACATAGACAGTAGGACAATTGACCATTCTTCTAAACCGGGGTTATGCATTATGCATGAGGTATGAATGTGTTTTAGCCTGTGGCTCCTCAAACTGGCACTAGCTTTCAGAGACCTGGCGGTGATAAGTTCACGCGCCTGTGCTCCCTTCCCCTCTCTCTATTTTTTTCTCTCTTCCACTCTCAGGCCTCAGAGGTTACATGATTTACACTACATGTTCCCCAGACCCTAAATGTAGTAATTGTTTTTAATTGTATGGAAATTTGGTCCTTGAACTGCAGCTCTGAAGCTAACTTAACTCGCAAGCAATGAATGCTTAGAATCCTGCAATAATCATTTTCACCGTACTGTCATTACTTTGGGATAAGTGGGATAATTAAAATATATATTGATAATCGACAGAGACTTCAGTATTTTTTGTGTTCTACTTTGATTAATGTCACATTTTTTTTAAACAATTAGAAATAATGTGACATGAAAACGGCACATTCTGTAAAACTGAAATGACAGGTTAATGCAAGATTCATCAGGGGATCTTTTTGCACCAAGTAGGAGTTGGGAGTTACGTTTTACAGAAAATTGACCCTAATGGGGCTTTTACCCATAATATCCCCCAATTTTGGGCAAACTGTTCAGACTGTAGTGTTTTGAAACTTTTGTGCATTTTGTCTTAGTTTTGGCCACATCACTGCCAACCTCACTGAGAGTGTTTTTGGTGGGTGGGTAGTTCACCATGTCCACAGCTGATTTACTCTGATTTTTCAACGTACTGAGTGTCCTGTAAAGGTCTGGACATTTCTTTGCTCCTTATGTTTAGTGAAAACACATTTGGAATCTTTGAAAAAATCTTTTGTATTGAATAATGATGCAACAACATACTGATGACCAAGAAAAAGAATCAGTATTCAAATCTTCAATGCACCTACCTGTATGTTTCACTCATTATAGATAAGAATCCCCTTAAAGGAATGCAGACCTACTGCTTTTTAATGTAATAGCTTCAGAACAACAGGTCAGTCAAAAACAAAACAGCCTGAATAACTGCAAATGTCCACTGAAATATTAAGGCTAGAAAAGAAGCAGAAAGGCTTTAGAGTTTAAAGGCAGACGCTTAAGTTCTGCCTTTAAAAGGCTCACCTGTCATCCTGTGTTTTTGGTCCCTCTCCTGTTGTGTTAATGATTTGCTCAGTGGGGGTTGTTGTTGTCATTCATGCTAGAATGTTTCAGAGCTCTGTACCTCGCTGGCCCTGTAGGAGGTCAGACTTCATTGTGGTCCAGCTCTCTCCTGTCAGCAGCTGTTGAATCAAAAGCCCTTTTTGGCATTTGGCATGCTCCTGTGTCTCGGACGTGCTGCTTTTTTGTGCAAGTGTGTCAATTCGATTACCTCCGAAAACAAGTGAACTTCCAGGAGCCAGATGCACTTCTTTATTTATATGTTCAGGCGAGCAGTCCAGCGGAATAAGGCATATGCTTCGCTTATACAAATTAGGGACGTTTTAGGGACATACACGTTTTGTTGATTTTCTAAGTTAAAACTGTGCGGAAACTTGAGAGTTTCCTCAAATTTTGAGTTGCTTTGGTTAAAAGTGTCTACCAAATCAATTTAATGCAATGTAATGTAAAATGTCCTCAGTCATAAACAAACCTTTGGCATCTTATTTTGATACATGTGCTGGGTTTAACATATTGGAAAATCAACACGACGTAATTTGTCAAGGGGCACCCAAATGTTTGCATACTGAATTTAATAATAATTCAACGCTAAACACAACCGTAACCTTACCTTCGTGACCAAAAGGGAAGACTTATCCCTGCATGTTACTACATCAGGACCATTTTGGTGGCCATGATATTGTAGGTTATTGTTATATTGTTGCATTGTATTGTTTTTGTCTTTTCCAAAAAAGTCAGGACATGTCCAAAAACAAACAGTGTAGAGCTCTTAAAAACAAAAGTTCCACATGGCATCTTTAGTTTGTAGAGCTGGACAGAAAATGAATAAACCTATTTAGGGTAAAGGTGTATTATCACTACATGCTGCACTACAAAGTCAGCACTGTCAAAGTAAACCACCAGAAGATCCCTCACTGCTTCACCTCATGCTTAGATGTAGTGGTAATTTAAAAGCTTGAATGGACGTTTATTTGGGCGGACTGAACAGAGAGCAGGAGTTCATCCCACACATTGTAGTATCAGGATAAAACTACACTGATTGTTAAATGCATCACTTTGTAAGGTTCTTGAAAGAAAAGCTTCTTTAAACGTCCCAAGGGGTCTGACAAAAGTTCATACTTTTCTTGCAGCAGCCACCAATAAAGCACTTTGGAAGTGCAAGATCTTCTGGAGTACGCATCAATGCTCACCATAACATTAAAGCCACTGACAGGTGAAGTGGCACCTGTCAAAGTGTGGGACATTCTAGGCAGCAAGTGAACGTTCAGTACTTGAAGTCGATGTGTTGGAAGCAGAAAAAGTGGGTAAGTGTAAGGATATGAGTGACTTTGACAAGGAGCAAACTCTGATGACGAGATGACTGGGTTAGAGCATTAGTCGGGTGGTTAGTACCTACAGTTTAGTGATTAGTACCTACCAAAAGTGATCTGAGGAAGCACTGATGAACCTGGACATGGGACTCCAAGGTTCACTGATGCGCATAAAGAGAATTAGCTAGCTTGTCTAGTCCAATCCCACTGAAGAGCTACTGTATCACAAACTGTTGAAAAAGTTAACGATGGCTATGATAGAAAAGTGTCACACAATGGATCACAGCTCGTAGCTTATAGGGCTGCAGACCGCTCAGACTGCCCATGCTGTCCACTGCCAAAAGTACCAACTATGGGCATGTAAGCATCAGAACTGGAGCATGGAGCAAGGGTAGAAGGTGGCCTGGTCTGATGAACCCCAAGAGTATGTGCTTTACTTTGGTTTATGTAAATGTGACCACACAAAAAACCTGGTTCAGCTGTGCCTTACTGCGGTATAAATCTGGCCCCAAGTTTTAGAATGCTGCTTCGTCATTAGAATCAGTAGATCTTCGTCACACTTTGTTGCTAAATTTAATTATGCAGAATATAAATCTTTTTACGCTGTTTGTGTAATGACACTTCTGTTGCATTTTACTTGCCGTCCTGTCAGTTTAATTAGGTTGACGTAGATGATCAGGGAGGAAGAGTTTGATTAGGAGACCTGATGAAAGAGATGCCGGAAATCCGCACTTTCTAAATGAGCGTCAGCAGCCCTGGATGATCAAAAGACCACACAAAGCTCTAAACCAAATCAGAAAGTCAAAGTTCAAAGGAATTGGTTCATGATTAATGATTACTGGTCTTCAAACGTTTGTCTCTGTTAATTGCAAAACTGCATCTTTCTAAACTCTAGGGACCACATAAAAGTTTATTGAGGCTCTTAATTAATTAAAGCTCTTAATTAATAACAACATTGGTTATGATACATCATCTTAAAACAGCTCTTGCTCCAATATTGATGGCAAAATATGTTACAGCAGTGTTTTTACACGTAACCTTACAGGTGCTTGTGATTGGCTGTCACTGTCCTGAACAGGCACACAAAAGAAAACCACCTTGCCATCATGTAATTAATCTAATAAGAAAATGAATAGTTTTTTTTTATTATTATTATTAGGCCTGTGCTCTGTTTACATGAATTTTGAAGTGATACTGGATTAACAGCTCCCAGTGACTAAATAATGGTTATTAAAAAAAAATGTTTGCTAGTTTATTCAATGCAATGCAATAGGCACTAGTATTCCTACACTTTTAAACATGCTGGGTGATACCAGCAGAAAAATTACTTTCTTAAGATATCGCAATACTATATTAATGAAAGATCACTGAATTCTCAATCCTGAATTCTATCCTCTGAACTACCCTTTTAAAAGAAAAGGGCACGAGTACTCATTCTTCACTGCTGAGACATTTCTAAGAGAAGAGCTGCATAAGAAAGAAATATTCTGCTCAGACTGGGGTGAGATGAGTCAGACACAAAAGAGTTAAGCCATCTGTGAGGCATTATATCAAAATGAGAAAATCTGAGAGTTATTTCTCATTAACTGAATAGCAGAAATCGGAGAAAATTGCTCATTTCAAACAAGACCTAACTACATCTAGGTAAAAGTAAAGGAGATTAAGAGGAGGCCTTATTTAAAATATTTCTTTCCTCTGGGAAATGATCTCCTATATTAATACCACACTTATTTCGCCTAGCACAGATGAGATTGTGTGAAAAACCCAGCTATCAGACTGTGCTGGGCGGAGGCTTTTGGGGCCTGTAGCGTACCATTGTGGGCTATGAATCTCAGGCCTGTAAAAAAGCTGTGTATGCTATGGTGTGTGTTTTAGGGCATCTGAGAGGCCCAGCGTTCCAGGGAAAGAGGATGAACAATTGATTGATAATCCCCTTCCATCAGCTCATCAGTGCTGTAATTTTTTCACCTGAACACACTACAAGATTACAGCTGACAAAGTGACATGCACATACCTTCTGTCCCTGCATGACAGGCTATACATCTCCATATAATGATAATAAGAGTAGTCTGAGCTTCCAAAACCAGTGGAGGTCTAGTCTGGCCAGCTCGGCCAATAGCTATGAGCTAACGGACCTCACCAGTAATGATCAGAGGTTGACTTTGAATTGATGTGTTTACTGAATGCTCTTTAATGTTCTTTAATATCTTCCAAGCTTCAAATGCCTTACAAAAGAGAAATGTTGTGTGTGAAAGTGATAGAAAACTAGAAAACAAAAAGGCTATTTAAAAGATTATATTTATACATCAAACAATGACATGCAAACGGAGCATGTTAGTAGATATACCATAAAAATATAAAAAAAAGTGATTTATTGTGTTATCAGAGTGCCTCTTACAGCTCATATGTTTTCACTACAGCAAATAAAACATTACAACTTGAACTGCTGATGTCTTTTTTTATGTGTGCCCTCATGAGAGTGCCGTTTGCTGCTTTTGCTGTCTTTCATTTCTTTCACCAGTAAAGTGTAAATCGGATTGTTCATCAAACTATCACTTAATTCTGGTCCCAACAATGAGTTGCAACCCCCTCAGAGCCACTCAGATTCCACAACATATTGATGTTCTGTAACATACCTGATTCATCTCATTAGCAGCCAAGTCCTTTATAGCCGTATCGAGTGTGTAAGAACAGACAAAGCACTAAGCTGTGCCCTCCACTGTCTATGTGTTATTTCTGTTTCTAGAGCTGTTGAGTCTTTTCACATACAGCCGTGTCTTTACAATTAACACCCTCAGTCTGCAGCCTGGCATCTTCCTCCTGCCGAATAACAAATCTCATTAATCACTCGGGAAAACAGCCATTAAAAGACTCATTAGAGCTCCCGTGCAGACAGCAATGCCTCCAAGTTCCTCATGAATGAGCGCTGACTGAAATGGACTTAATGCAGTTTTCCTGCCCTAAAGTAGTGAGTAGATTTTCAGATCCCATAAAAGTGGTCTTGATGTTCTTGGCACGCATTTGTTTACTACGGACTGCTTTTAATAGCTTCATCTACCCCTACAAGTCACACCTCATCTCATCACAATCTTAATACTACTTGAAAGATAAAAAAATAAAACTCAAATGGGTTATTTAACCTTTTGGTTTTCAGAGTAGCTGTAAAATGCTAATTCAGACTTTTGTGGTAGTTCCTGAATTTTAAGATTTTTCATATTTTTTTTATTTGTTAAAATTGTTTGATTCCAATTTAATGCAACCTTTTAAACTTGAAAGAACTTTTTCATCTATTAATTTGGGCAGTCAGTTTTTTCTTGAAGTGATACATCCAAACCAGCTTATTTTTCTTATTTTCTTATTTTTATTCCTTAATAATACATTCTTGCTTGTTTTTCTTTTCATGATGACTTACTATTTACTTACTATTTAATAAATGCATGTTTTTAGTAAGGGTTGGACATTTGTATCCTATTTACTGTTGTACCATGTTTAGCTTACACTTTAGAAAGTAGGTAAAAATAGCAGTGGAGAGTAGGAGTGTAAAACTGCAAGCATAGATATGTTCCAATGCTAGAATCAATTATAATTTACAGTAATAACATTTAATAAAGCATGCACTTTTTTGCCAAAGCAATATTCTGACAAAATGGACCAAAATGATTAAATTAAATCAAATTGCACTGAGGTTGTAGATCTACATCACTAGTACGCAGTGGCTGTGCATCCCTGTGCTGGTACCAGAGTGTTAAGCTGTGGGGGAGTAACTCCACCTAGGGAAATGAGGCAGATGGCAGCTCTGAGGTGAGAGAGCACTGGCATTTCTGCATATGTCACACTCGGCAGCTCTCCGTCTCTAACACACCGCCTGCTACTTTCCTGAAGCTTTTACGAATTAGTTAAAGGTTGCTCTGGAGCAACAAGGTTAGTATAAATAACAAGTAGCGGAAGCTTAAACAAAGACAAAATTCAAGCTTCAATGTGGCTTCACCTCAGCTGTATTAGCAGGCTATGTAACGTTAGCCATGTTTGATAACCTGATTTTTGATAGGAGAAAAATATGGCCAGTCATTTTAACCATTAGAACACTACCGGAATGGATACGTGCCAGCAGTGCAACAAAAGGTAAATTGTCTTAATATGGCCGAACAACTTCTTATATGGAAGTTCCCAAAGTTTGAATTGATGCTGAAGGTGTCAGACATCATGCTGTGCTTTGTTTGTTGTTCCTATGTCACGTAAAACCAAAGTTATTGTAATTTTACAAACATGTAATTACCAGGAGTTTGCATGTTCACCCCGTGACTGCGTGGGTTTCCTCCGGGAGCTCTGGTTTTCGTCCTGCCACCAAAGACATGGGAATGGGTCGATTGAGCACACTAAATTGCCCCTAGGTGAGACTGTGAGTGTGAATGTGATGTACTGGCGACTGTCCAGGGTGTACCCCACCTTCGCCCATGGCAGCTGGGATAGGCTCCACTTTTTTTTAATACTGAAAATAAAAAGTATTTTTAGGATAGTTATTTTTTCAAGAGGGGTGAGCCTGCCCCTGGTAATGATATGTTTCTCTAATATGGCTTCAGGATCCGATTTGATGAAATTCGAATGAAGAAAAAATGATGTCTCTGTTCATGTTGTATGTTCACTAATGAACACATTAGTGTGGATTGTTGATCCGTGCTGGATGTTTGCAGATTTTTTATCCGTGCTGGATGTTTGCAGATTTTTATGCTCAACTGCATTTGATGGCATCATTAACAGAACTCAAATTCTGCACAAAGCAGATTGTCACATTTTTAGATCGCAATATCACAGTGTCACAATGTCACAAACATCAGTAAACATATAAGCAAGTCCATTTGAGATTTCCTGATGCTGTGTGAGGTAAGTGTGTGGTGATTTAGGCGTAACAGTTTGCATGATTTCAGTAAACCCAGTTACGCGCTTTAATTACTTGTTAGCTACATTTGTCTTGTAGTGCCAGTGAAACGTTAAAGAAACAAATCTTGATTGATTACATTTAGAGTAAGAGAAAGACATTTTTAGTAATGTGATTCATTCTTACATGACCATTTTCCAACCTCTTTATATTACTATGCCTTTAATACTGATACAGGTAAAATATCTTTGTTAAGACTGGCTATCCTCATGCCTTTTAAAAATGCAGTCTAGGTTTAAAGATACCTTAAAACATCAACATGAATGAACATACCAGTACATGCTATGAACGTAATAGGCAGAAATATCTAAATGTGTTGGTTTTTATGACATCACAAACTATCAAAATATGCAGTTTTCAAATATTTTTTGCAATGTTTACAATGTTACACACATCAAACGCTTTCAAACAAGGGATTTGGGCCCTTTAAGGTGATAAAGGCCTGATGATATCTCCTCAATATTCTATTAAATTCCAAATTTATCTTAGAATAAGAATAGGTAAAAAATGTGTTTGGCATGCACACACTAGTGACAAACATGACAGTGGCTCTTTAGTCGCCTGTATGTTTGAACACGGTTACACCCCTACTCTTTCCCTACACTCCCAGAATGCCCCTCTCACTCTGCCTTGATGATTACCCAACAGTATTTCCTCAGAGAAATTCGTGAACATGGTCTCAGATGACTCATGCTAGCTGTTGCGCTACCTCAAACAAACAGGGCGGCTTCCTGTTACGAGCCGATCTGACAGAGCGGGATTCAAGCGCAGAAAAAAGAGAATAAAGGAAGAGCACAATCAAACTGAAAATGGCTCATCCTTTCAGCTGCCTTCATACTACAGCTGTTCAACCAGGCCAACAAAGAGGGGATTTAATAGGCGGAAAGGAGAAGGAGGCAGCGAAAGCGTGAAATGAAACATGACGAGACAAGATTGGGGTTGGGGGGAGCAGGGTGGGTGCTAACCTACTTTTTCAACTTGGATTTTGGTTCTTGGTGTTTATAAAAGCATCTTTATAACTTTAAACTTTATAAAAGCTTTTAAGGATTTATTGCTCTTATCATTAACACCACAACTTGATATTTATTGGTCCTTTATATTTGAATAAGACTTGCAGATTTTATTTTGACCCTAAAATAAAGTTTTAATTGTAATAAGTGAACAGATTCAGGTACTCATCAGGATAGACTGATGCATTTTTACACCCCTAGATTCTTAAACAATCTTGAGAGTTCTTTGGGTTCTTTGGAGAGACAGAACCTTTTGGTAGAAGGCTTTTCAAGAAGCATGCTGTAAAATGAAGAAGAACTTGATGTCAGTTGAGCCAATTTTTGGTATTTTGTGTTATTAGAATCAATATGGAGGCAAAACACTACTGATGAACAGTGTATTAAAAAAAACACATCACAATGTCTTTTACCAGCTTATTACTGATATTACACAGGTTTGAAATGTAATTAGTTTTTTCTTCATTCACAAAAATGCTTGTTTGGCCGTTTTCAGATGCCTGTATCTTTGCAGTAGTCACACTCAAGTCCAAATGTGTAAGTTCAAATATGTATATATTTAGCTTGTAGCATGTACCCAGCTCAAAATTTGAAACATGTGTCCCTCTTTCAGGTTTGACGGATATTCCGAAGGCCATATCTCTGTTAGTATTGGAATCATGTATTCATTACACCACATCCTACAACTACACTTGATATCTTTCTGTAATTTGTCAAGGAGTGTGCAGTACAGGTCACCAAATATCAGGAATTTCCGTGTCAGTGGTCCTGCTACAGGCCCAGAATCTCAAGGGGCAGTAAAGAATATTGTCACTTTCATTGTCATTTGAAAGTTCTAGTTTCCCTTTACGAAATATAAAAAACCAGAATGGTGTCTTTTCGTATGTTATTGAGCTTCAAATGATCAAGTTTTAACACCTAGAAATTTCAGTTATCCGGTTTTAACCTCCAGTGCTGGAGAACTGTGGTCCAGCACGTTGTGGTGATTTCCCTGCTTAGAAACACCTAGTTCACCTCGCCAGTAAATTGCCAGGTTTAGTGAATGTGTTTGAGTAGGTGAGCTTTCAAACTGTGCTGGACACCGGCCTTCCAGGAACGGTGTCTGACACCCCTGCTGTAAAGTAACTCAGTGATCACTCAGTAACTTGCTTTGTGTCGGATAAAGTGCTATTTTGAATTTATGCTTGAGAAAAACACGTGTAACTCTGACTCAAAATAAATGGATTTTTCACAGTCTAACAAAATGGTCTTGAGTTGAGGTAAAATGACCCATTTAGAATTGCAAACGAGACATTATCTAGCTTAAATATTAATATATTTGCATAATAAATTGCATTGCCCCGTGAGATCTTAGATACCATGCACCGTTTAGTTATCCAAAGCATGCACCGTTTAGTTAAAATATATGGATATTCTATTTTGATTCTTCAGGTTTTTCGTTTATATATGACATAGCATGGTTCTGTCTGTGTGCCCGCAGCTAAACCTTCATTTAAAATCTTGCTAAACTTCGAAAAATACAGTTAGACAATAGTTGTTGGCAGCATCTGCCTGTAGTTTCGCTCCGTAACAACATGTTTAAACTCCACATATGTTCTGTGCCACATAAACATTTTTAATAGAGCCAAACATCTAAGCCAAGAAACACTTATTTATTTTTAGAGTGTATTCTTGATTGTTGATTTGACAGAACGTGAGACTTCGGAAAGGGATAAACAAACAACTATGCTTGATGGGCATAGCATTGAGGAAGAGAAAAGTGTGATACACCACCAGAAAAGAGCAGAGAAACTTGACCTTCTGTGTGTAAATAAACACTGTGCCTCTGCATCCTGCTGGGGTTAGAACAACTTTTAATGGATTTTCATGCTTCTGCTCTTGTGATCTGTTCATTTGGAAGTAAGAAGAAGTTTGTTTCTGCATCACTTAATACCAGAATCCCCTGTTTTTATCTTCATGAATGTGTGGCATCATCAGGCACACACACTCCTTTACCCAACCAAGCAGAACAGGGCTTTATCCTCTGTGTGTGGGTTTCCCTGTGGATGTCTGTCCTAAATAATCTCCTGTGTTGTGTTAGCCACATGTGTTCATCCTTGTGCACAATTCTTCAAATCTGTCCTCAGTCAGTTGTTAAAACACATGCACACAAGCGCACACACACACGTATACATATGCACAAACACACACACATACATAGACATGTCAAGTGCGTCACTAGAGAGGTTCCAGAAAAAGAATGAATCAAAACCTGGAGTAAATCCATGCAAACACACAATGAAAACCCCACAAGAAATACTCACTCTTCTGGCATTTAACAGACAAATACGGTTACACCCCTTTAACAATTACAGGGGGCAGCCTCCCTGGAGTAACTTGAGGCTAAGGGTCTTGCTCAGGAACCCAGTGGTGGTTTACTGAAGGTAGGATTCAAACCCATGACCTCTTGGTCCAGAGGCAAGTATCCTACCCACTAGGTCACCACCACCCACCAGATAGGTTTACTTTGTAGTTTACAGATACTGACTGCAGTCTGTCTGTTGCTACATAATTTATCAGCCCCCTCTACCCCATCCATCAATGAGAGGGGACCGCCACAGAACTCTCAATGACCAAATTATTTGCAGATATCAGCAGAAACATTTTAGTCATTTAGGGCCGGGGTCCGGCACAGTTTGGTGATTTTTTTTTACTCTAACACCCTTGCTAAACCTGCCAGTTAATTCATGAGTTTAATCAGGCGTGTTTGAGCCAGGAAATCACCAAGCAGTGCTTGGCTGAACTGCAGTTCAGGACCCATTCTGCACTGAAATCAGCTGGCAAAACAAATACAAGGACAATAAGTAGACATACCAATGTAACACTAAGTTACTGGAAGTTACTACTTTTGTTTTTCTGTCATTTAATATTTTTTTTTCATAAATACACAGTTCTTTAAATGGGCAAGGGAATAATTACATTTCATTACATATTTAATAGCATTATGTACGTTGTATTGTCTGAAAGACAAATGTCTGAATTATGTTTTGTGATTCAGACATTTGTCTTTTTCAGAAAATGTTTTTCTTTACACAGAAACAAAACATACACCTATAAACTTTCAGCAAATCAAATTTCCTCTTTGACTTACAAACACAAAAGTGATTTAATATTACAATATTAAATACTAATTTCAGGCATAGAAACTACGCATTTGAAAAACATCTCTGCTTGATTCAGGGAGATGAGTAATAGCCAACCACTCAGTGACTCTGTCACTAGATTTAGCAGCTTTTCAGACCCTTCTTTTTCAAGAAAGTGAGTAGTGACGAATGTATTATCTTTTCTCTCTAGGCCACTAGACCTTATTCAGGATGCAGCAGCTTATCTGGTCTTCAGTACACCACAATTCTCACACAATTCTCCTGTGGCTGCTCACATTAGATTTAAAACCTTAATGCTGGCCTACAAAACCAAAAATGTTCCAGCTCCTTCTTATGTATTATCACAGATGAGAGCATCAAAGCTCGTCATCTTAGAGCATCAAGGACAGCCGACCTGACCTACCTCTTCTAAAAATTCAAAGACATTAAGACTGCACAGTTTTGGCACCTAAGTGGTGGAACAAACTTTCCATGACCTTTATACTGAAGGGCTGGCATTTCAATGAACTCTTGAGATGACAGCTACACATTCATGCCTTAAATCAACTCACATTATATGGACAAAATTATTGGGACACACCTGCTTTTCAAGGTTTTGGCTCGGCCCCTTACTTCCAGTGAAAGGCAAACCTAATGCCTCAGCATCCCAATAAATTTTGAACAACCCCATGCTTCCAACTTTGTGGGCACAGTTTGGGGAAGAACCTTTTCTATTCCAGCATGACTGTGCCCCAGTGCACAAAGCAAGCTCCATAAAGACATGGCTAGATGAGTTTGTGTGGAAGACCTTGACTGACCTCAACCCTATCCAACACCTTTGGGATGAACTGGAACAAAGATTGCAAGCCAGGCCTTCTCATCCAACATCAGTGTTTGACCTCAGAAATGCTCTACAGAATGAATGGCACAAATTCCCACAGAAACACTCCGACATCTTGCAGAAAGTCTTCCAAGAAGAGCGGAATCTGTTATAGCTGCAAAGGGGGGACCAACTCCATATTAAAGTCTATGTATTTGAATGCAATGTCATTAAAGTCCCATTTGGTGTAATGGTCAGACGTCCCAATACTTTTGTCCATATAGTATAACTTACATAAAAATGTTATCTAAAGCTTGGTTTGTTGGTAGCTAGGTCCAGGTTTACTAGAATTAGGGACATGTTGTCATTGCAGGTTACAGAAAAGTATGTCGCTCTGGATAAGAGTGTCTGCCAAATGCCTGTAAGTGTAATGTAAATGTTGAAGTGTGTTGCGCTGGCATGAGTGTATCAGGCCCATTTCTGTTGATATCTGCAAGACATACCTGGTCCTATGATGGTTCCTTCTCATTGATGGATGTGCTAGAGAGGGGCATAGAAATAATAATAGTGAAAACATATTTAGGTGCTATTTTGAAACATCCCCATGTGCCCCTTTATGATTTTTTTTTTTTTTTTAAGATTTAGGCCAAAATTTTCCAAACAGTTGTAAAATGATATCTCGTGCATCAGGCAGCAGCATAATTGTAACCGTTTGATATAATCGCTTTCTGTGATGTAGCATTAAACTCAGACATCCAGTTCCTGTCACCACCGCTGTGAACAATTCAGACTTGGTTAGTTTCTCTAGAACTGAGCCTTTCACATCAAACCACTCAGAATTACATGAAGTGGTTCAGTCTGAGTAATGTAAAATGTTTTTGTTCAAAAGAACACACACACAATCAAGATTGCTTACAGTGAACCGGAATTGCACTGTTGTTCCTAAGATGGCCCTGAGGCAAAGTGTGTGATGATTAGAGTGTTATCAGTGGCCGGGGCACCAGGCTGATAAGGGGTAAGGTCTGAGTGGGTGGTTTTATTAGGCTTTAGAGGGCCCTGCATTAGAGATCTATGATGGAGCCTTGACCCTGACCATCCATTAGCCTGACTCAGAGCGGAGGTAGAGGATCTATCTCATCACCATCCACATTACTCATTCTCACACTGACATTAACACACACACACACACACACACACACACACACACACACACACACACAC
>JBBIGA010168880.1:0-16685 GCA_037576975.1 Alestes dentex | reverse complement strand
TCAAGATTCAAGATTCAACAGGGGTTTCCAAACACCCCCACCCCCTAAAAGGATGAGACTTTGCAGGCACGCAGCAAAACCACCACCATCACCACCACTGTGAAAGTTTCTATAGAACAGAATATTTAGTATCAGCTAAGTGGAATTCATCTTTAACTGTTTACCTGTAGATCCTATACATTTCGTCCTATGAATATGACATTTGAATTGCATGGCCATTAAGGAACTTCTCTACTTTTTATGCTAAACATTAAAAGTTAACACTTATGGAGTTAAAACTCCTTAAAAATGTAGTTTATTGGGTTATGATAAATGTCTACAAACAAGACATAGTGGAGTCTGGCTAGTGGATAAGTATTGCATTAACACTTCAATGAGCCAAAGTGAAAAATTTACTGTGCAGACAGAGCCCTGTGCCAGTTATGAATTTGTTACGGCTGATTGAAGGCTGTTTATAGCATCGTTACTACAGTCGTGCTATATGGCAGTTCAATTAAGGTCAAATTCCCCTAGCCTGTTGCACTCAACATATCTCCAAGCGGCCAACACAGTCTAAAGGGTTCCGCAGGCCTTTGGCTGGGTTCCGCGTCCTCCTCCGTGCAGCGGGATGTTTGATGAAGCCTCCACTCCCTCCCTCCTTCTGTTCTCCCCTGCAGAAAGAAGAGCGTGGAGCACAATGTGCCATTGTAGCTCACTGTTGTGAAGAGCCCGCACTGGATGGGCTGGTTGCTGTAGACGCTGGCATTTGTTAGACACGGAATGTGCTGTGGAGAGGTCGGGCTGGGCGCCCTGGGGTTTGGATGAATTACAGACAGATGGCATGTGTCCAGATACAACTCCTCACTGCTGAGGAGCCCAGAAGATAACAGGAGTGATGTGTAACTCATATTAGCTGAGGCGGGCCGAGGACCACAAACATGGAGAATTTTAAAGGGCCTTTATTATGAAAGGATGCATTCTTTCATTGTTTTTGAAATAAAAGGGTTTAATATGGTATGCAAACAATGCTAAAATGTTGAATTGTTCTCCACACTTCCCAGTCCATACAGTCCATTTACAGAAACTAAACTGCATAAACAGCCCATTTTTGATTCACTGTTTCGTCATGCGACAAAATGCATTAACAAACATCTGCCTAATCAGCCAACAGCCAAAAGCAACACAGTTTTCTGGAAGAGACAGAGTACAGGGCAGCCAATCGGAACACAGATCATTTACATATATCAGTCCTAAAGGCACAGAACAGCCTGTTTAATACTTAGGGATAAAGAGAGGTTGGAAATGGTCATATGGAAATGAATTACAGTTATTTTTGGTTACATAAACCCCCACACATGTCATCAGAGGACCTCAGGGAAAAATATAAAATGCAAATAAAATGTGGGATACATGCTGGTCATATACACAGTGTCATTTTAGATATCATATAATTTCATAGAAAAAAATACTAATTTTTTCCATTATCTTTAATTGACTGAAAAATACCATTTGATTACTTCGCCAAGTGACCTCTCTGTGCCCATGACTGCTTTTCTACATAGCAGCTGTCAGTAGGTTGAGCAAGCTTTCCAAAATGTTGCCAAAAACCCAATTCAGGCTGAAGCCACAGTCACACTAGACATTCACAGTTTGAAACTAACTCACTAACCATAAATTGTAAGAATGCAACAGTGAACATGAGTATATCAGATAATGATCTGCACACTGATCTGGAAAAAAACGCGATAACAGGCATGGATAGTTGGCGGGTTGGTGTGTGGGACTGTGGTTAGGGAAGGAGCTAACATAGCCATTAGTAAACTCAATCATCATGTCTTTATGGAGCTTGCTTTGTGCACTGGGACACAGTCATGCTGGAATAGAAAAAGTTATTCCCCAAACTGTGTCCACAAAGATTGTCCTTCACAAGATTGTCCTTCACTGGAAGAAAGGGGTCTTGGCCAAACCCTGAAAAACAGGTGTGTCCCAATACTTTTGTCCATATAGTGTATATAACAGACAGTAAAATCACAGGGGTAAAGGGAATAATGCAGACCCCCAACTGACTAGTTTATATTATTTATATATTTGTTCGAAGCCAGTAAGGAAGAAATGTTAAAAGGTTCATGCTGGTTAAATAAGTGCTTCCTTTGTTTAAGATATTTCGTGCTGCTATAAGAGGTTGTATCCTAGAAATAAGTCCTAAAGATACCCTTAGCCACTGACAACATACATACCATGGTCCTTAAGGTCCATACATACTATGGTCCTTTAAATGAGGTTGTAATGCGTATTACATTCACTCTCCGGTGGAAATGTGCATAATTGTGTGTACATATGCGTATCTGTATGCTGAAGGTACTGAAGACCAGTGTTTGTACCCTGAGGGGGTGCGCGGCTCAATTTCTGTCATAACACTTCAATTTAAAATGTATTATTAATTTCTTTTTACTTAATAATTATTAATGATATTTATTCTGAGTGTATATAAAAGCACACACAGCTGGAATAGAACGGATGTCCTTTTTTGAGATAACGTTCATTTGGGTGAATTGGATTTTTGGGATATTCTGTTCATTCTGCAAGAACGTATAAAAGAATGCATTCGTAGACAGAGATGCGATCTCAGCGAACGAGTTTAACATTATGTTATTGTTTCAGTTTAATTACATTTACATTTGTTTACTGTTATCGTCCGCAAATGCTTATTTCTTTCGCTACAAAATCTCTCAAATGCCTTTATGGGGGGAGAAACATGTCGTGTACTTTAATGCAATAAGGTTTTATTCCATGTAAATTTATTCCATGTAACTTTCTGCTGGTACATTTTTGTGAGATGGCAGGAAAAGTAACTACTGTTTTAAAGGTGTTAATGTTTTTTAAAGAATGCAAGATTTGGGGGATTTCCCCTCTATGTCTGTGTCTAATCTGTGTAGCTGCCCAAAGCTGCCGCACCTCATGGCTTTTCCAGACGATCAGAGCAGAGCCTTCAGCTCAAAGTTGACCTCCCCTCTTAGTGACTTTCCAGATGCTTTCAGGACTTCATCTGAATTTCAACGGATCTGTTTACTGTTCCTTCTTTTTTCTGTTCTTCCTTTTGTCAGCTGCTTTAACTATTTGCAATACATATACTTAAAGAAGTGCTTAACCTGGTGGCACCTCACCATGCTTGGTAGCGATAAGCCTATATATAAAATAGAAAAAAAAAGGTATTAGTCCTCCATTCATGCAGCGTAATATAACCTCTGTCTTCTAGTGGAAACGATCCTTCCAGAATATTAAAAACAGGTCATACTTAATGATTTCTGCCATGAGACAGTGATTAATTCTCTGACTCTGAGTGCACAGTATTTTTGGGATTTGGCATGACTGAACATCTATCTCTTAGCTCAAGCTAGCCTTCCAAAAATCTTAAAAAAGCATTAATTCAAACTGATGCTTTAAATTAGTCTGAAGTGAGAGCTGTAAAATATGCCTCGGGAATGGAGTGCGATGGTATTAATGTCTCTCCTGATTAACTTCGGCAGGCTTATGTAATGACGTGCAGAACCATGTCTTTCATCTGGACTCAAGAACTCCTCTTTAGGAAGGAGCAGAAGTTATTGCCTATAGCCTCTTTTCATCTCCATTATATTAAGCTGGCGTTTATTTGGTCAATGCAAATTCAGTGCTAGGCCTTAGCCTGGCTTTTACAGCCTCCAGATATTACATTCACATACCTTCACATTTTCTTTCTGGAGGTATAAAAACGTACTGATGCATCAAGAGTGTTGAGTGCCATAAAAGATTATTAGTTTTCACTACATTTTTTTTATTTTAAGGCTAACTATATAGGAACTCCATAACATATACATAAACATTAAATACCATAGTTATAAAGTAATGCTTCAGAATTTATGAACAGTGTGTAAAAGAAATCACAAGATTTCACAAGTAAGATGTTTTGTGAATGAAATGACATTTAGTCTTAAACTGGGTTGGCAGGCATTTGTTCCATTTATAAACACTGCAATGAAGCTTCATTCCCAAGTAACTTAAACAGCAGAGCCTAGCTATGAACACTGTATATTGAAGATTTTGATGTTCTTGTGATAATTTTCTGACATTAATTCCCAACTGACTGAATGAAGCCAACTGCGTGACAGTTGCCACTATTGATAAAGAAAAGTTCTAAAAAGGTTCATGTGAAAATACCATGACTAACCTTTAAACCCCTTTAGCCCATTTGAGAGTAAAGAGTCTTCTCCTATAATACTTGATTGGGCCTGGACAGCACAGAACAAGATGTAAGAGACCATTTACTAGTTCCTGGACGCAAGCTGTAGACACAAGACATACAAACGGGAACACACTTCAGTGACTTTCTGTTCCTGTGAATATTTAGAGTAGACTCGTATGGTTTTGTTTAGATTAAAGACTAAATTTACCTCAAATAAAGAAAGACATTGTGTGAGATTGAGCTAATTAACCACAAAGACGTTTCATTACCCATTTTTCTCCAATGATTATGGGCTGTACATGTAACTTGTACTCGAGTAAAAGTAGAAATACTCTTGATTAGTCTACTTGTCTGCGGCCATAGGTTTCCTTAATAACAATTGCACTTTTATACTTGGTAGAAATGTAAAGAACGGATATATTCTGTCCTTAACTAGGCCAGTTTAAAATTTCTTCATTCTTAAAATGATTCAAACTGAATTGCTGTGTAATCAGATGGATTCCCAGGACCATCTGTGAAGATACCACTTTGGATTTGATTAAACCACTCATAGCCCGCAGGACCACTGCTGAAGTACCAGGGTTAGTGAAAAAGCGAATGGTCTGTTTGCAGAAGTGTTGTCTGTGTGATTGGTGGTCTCAGTGTGTATCTGTGTGTTTGACAGCCGAGGATGGGGCTGGTGCCTGGACGACCCTCCTAGCAGGAATGAACTGGATGACCGGACGGTGCTGCCTGGCGCCCTCTACAGCGCCGCCCACCAGTGCAAGCTCCAGTACGGCTCCAGTTCGCTGCTGTGCGACGACGTGGACGTAAGATATTCACTCTGTTCCTCTCCTCACACCCACACGGCCCTCTGATTCCTCACTGGGCCCCACAGTTATCTAATGCATAACACACAGTCTATGCCTGCTGCGAAACTTACATTCACAATAGGGATGGGATGATCTAAAATGTACAAAATGATAAGTACCTAATATTATTATTATTAAAACATACTTATTACCAAGCTCTTTTATTGAACCCTCATTTTTTATAACACTACAATTGATAAAAAAAAGAAGTTCCAGACTACTTCTATTTATTGTCCATATTATGTATGCTTTGTGTACTGCTTCGCAGTGAGACCAGTGGGGGCTCTGTGATTAGTCCCAGAGGGTGTAAACCATTCATTTTTGTCACGGGTCCATCCAAAATAACAGCTTAAGTTTATTGGTAGGATTCTCAATAAATAAACTGAAACACAGTTACGAAATTGTACTTTCTAAAAATATAACTTTCAAAATTCCACTTTTAGCACGTGTTGATGGTAGCCAGACAACAGTAAACTGGCTATTCCGTGGTTTTCAGCAGCAATGTTCTCCCTGCTTCAGTGAAAGTTTTCTCAACTTCTGCTTGGTTGCGTTCCGCCATCTGTGTATCACCATCAGTTCTTCTGTGGGTGCAGAAATGCTGTTTTTCAGTGCCAAAGTAACACAGTATACTAAACATCACTTTCCTCCTGTACCACCAATTCTCTCAGGCCCTCACCTACAGTGCTCTCAGTGCTGAATACTGGCGCTTCTCATGGGTGTATGATTAAGACTATTGAATTCTGCATTATTATGATGGTTCCAGCAGTCGGAGATAAATAGGGAGAGCAGCGCTATGGATTTAAGGATTGGACGTGCACGCACATGGCTTGTTTTAAGCACAAGCCAAACATGCTATATAGCATTATGTAAGCATAAGATGGACAGTTGAATGTGGAAAATCATCAAACACCAAAGACATGTATGCTAGAAATCACCTGCATATCATTACTGCTCCTGTGGGTGTTTTATCAGTGAACTTGAGTTGTATGTCTGGTTGACTAGCAAGCTGGTGTTAATTATTACAGTTATAACCAACAGTACTGAGTTTAACGTCAGTATATAATTTAAACTGTGGCAATCCGGGTGTGACAGATTTAGGGGAAATTTTATCCATAGTGTGTACAGCAGGAGTTGAAATGCATCTGAAGGTGGCAAATCAACTGCATCATTTTTTAAAAGCTAGAACTGATTGCATTTAGTGTGACTGCATCAGCAGTCACACTATTGTTCTTCTTAAGTTTTGTTTTTGTAATTCCAGTTATAGCCAAAAAACGTGCAGCTTCTCCTCCGCGCTCGTCCCAAAAAACGAAACGTTCGTTAATTCAGATTTTGTGCGTACATTCAGATTTTTGATCAGATGTTTAGTGGCCGAGTATTGACCATAAAAAAAAATAGCGGTCAAGTTTACTGTGTAATGTATGAGGAGAGAGAGGATGATCGAGTCGCCTTCAAAATATGTGTCGGAGAGAGAGTCTGTGACGTCGCGGTTAAGGTGGCCCCAGAAAGAGACAAAAAGAGGAGAAACACAAATGTGAAGGAACAAACATAGAGCAGAGTTAGTTACTTAGACTTAGACTGTTATAAAAAAGACATTTAACACTGTTTGTTGTGGTTTAATTAAAAAAAAATTAGCCTGTGAATGCGGCTACACGTTCAGCCGTTCTCAGCCATAAATGGCTTGTTAAGATACCCGGAGTTCATTCACCCATGGTACTGCAGCGATAAAATGCCATATACTGAATTAATCAGAAGGTGGACTTCACAATATAATCAATAATTTTCTAAATAATCTTAATCAAAATGAATCAGTAGCCGCATTTACATGGACACTTTTTTTCAATCCGATTAAATTTAATCGGATTAAAATAACCCAACCCAACCGACGTTTTTAAATGGTTTCTGTATTTAATCGGATTAAAAGTGAAAAAAAATTTTCCATGTAAACGTGGCTAGTGTCAGGTCAGTGATTTACAATATTTTAATGGGCATGGTACAAACTGTACCGAAAATGTTTAAAGAAATTTCCATCTGTGGTTCTGTTTTATATATGCAGTGGGGGAGGCATGAGGTGCCCAGATTGGTGACCCTGTTATAGAAGGGACCTACCACAGTCCTAATGGGCTTCCTAATAGGCAGACAGGGTGCAAACTTGTCCTAAAAAAAAAAAAGCACACCTGGTGAGCTCTCAGTTACAAGGTTTGTTTATGATGACATGTGACGTCTCTCTACTCACTGATTCATATCCCATTAGAGACTGCAAGACTTGGGTTTATTGGCAACATAGCAGTAATAAATTTGAACAAAACGTGAGCAGCGCTGTTGGCTAACACTAATGGAGGGGTTTGTTTATCTTAGCTGCCTGGAGAGGTGACCGACTGTGCACTCATTTATTCCCCACTGCCACTGCACTGATTCAGTCGTGTTTACTCGGGTAACTGAGACTGAATAAACTCCCAGCGTAGAAGCGCCCTGACTTAGAGTCACGCCTCGAGTCTGAGTCGAGTCTTGAGGCTTTAGTACAGAATTTGCCTTGTGTTGTTTGGCTTCAAATAATGAGCCTTTCATTAGGAATAGAAAAACCCTAAGTCTGACAGAACTGAAGGGTGGAAAAGGAAAAAGGAAAACAGCTTCCAGTGGTTGGTTACAGTGGTTCTGTTATTGCATAAATGGTTTTAAAGGAATGTTGAGAGTAAACTTACTGAAACATCCGCTACATTTTCAATTGTAGCTTCATTCTGCCCATCACACTCATGATAAAGTTTTTATTGAAGCTGTAGAAAAGCACTGTTACGGTTACCACCTTTTCTACAAACCAGCATTAGACACCCACTTTCCCCCCCTCCACAAACTTCTTTTGGGGATTTTTTTTTCTTGGCTTGCACTTTTTCTTCTGTTTTAGACAATCGCAGTGATTGGCTCGTGCATTTAGATGATAAAGTTGCCAGAGGGAGGCAGGAAGCGAAATGTTTAGGAAGAACAAAAAAAAAAAAATACAGTTACAAGGCAAAATCAGACATATGGACACACAGCCTGTCCAGGTGAAAACCAGATGGGTGGCAAACCCATTTACTGTTCAGGGCCATAGCAAACCTGTAAGTCTAGAAATGGAATGTTTTGTTTTATTCCTGCATTAAGGTCGTTGGTTCCAGTTTAATCAGTTTTGTTTGTGTTTTTATCTTTGAACTTTCACGAGACTTTTAGTGTGACTTAACGCCTGCTGCGGCTGACAGGGGCCTGTGGGAGATGGGAAGGTTTAAGACATCCCGCTGCTCACTGAGCCCTGTGTTTAATCTCATCAAGGAGAGATCCCGTGAAGTAAGCAGTTTGCCACAGTGCCCGCAGTACTGTTGTTTCTTTCTGTAATGAGAACAGAGTAGAGGAGCCCTCTCTTCTTTCACTGACGTGAGAGCGTGCAGATTTGGCAGCTCCCAGGGATCCAGCAGGAAGAGAAAAGAGACTGGACCACACACGTCTCTTCAGCCTGACAGGAAGCCCGTGCATCCACTTACAACGATACAATACGTTTCTCAGCGTGATATTCTTTAAGATATCCAGTTTACTGCAAACCAGAATGGCATCAGCTAAACCTAGATTAGGTTACGGTTGACCACTTGATTCAAAGAAACTGTTAAGAAATGATTGAATATTCTTAACAGTTTATAAAATGGATAAATGGAAAAGGAAACAGTTAATAGGCCTTGGTCAGTTACCATAGACAATCATTTCAATGCATTTGAAAGTACTTGCAAAAGACTGATTTTCGTTAGCCACTTAGGTCAACAGTACTTGAACTGTAAATCTGTATAATTCATTCTTTCATCGGTGTGAAAGATCGTCTAATCAGAGAGAAGATTTTGGGGTAATACATTACTAGTATAGTGAAGTGGGGGGGGTTTTCAATGGCTCTGCCTAATCTTGCATAGTTACCAGAAAGAGGGACCAGAACTGCTCCTGCTCTAGTGTTCAAAGTTGAATAAAACCTCAGAAGAACAGCTTTGGTAAGAGATTTTCTCTCTGTCCCATACTGAGTCCATATAGTTTCGCGTTTGTGTTACATATTTTGTTTATTTATAGGATTCGGAAACTGTCCAGAGCATTCTGCTATAAGTGAATTTCACTACCATTTTTTTTTAAGCAAAGGAAAATGTTGCAAAATTACTGTTGCTGACAGCAGGATCCATACATTACTGTGCAAAAAATCCAAACCCATTTATCTTATTTTTATTTTATTTCCAAAAGGCTATAAGGCTGTAGGCTATAAGGCTATATATAAGTGGAAGTTGTTTAACTGTAAAAACCTCCCCAGAAAACGTATTCAACAAAAAATGATGCAAAAGCGTAAACAATTCAGTATAATGCACAATATGTCAGTATTAAATGTGTAAAACATTTTCATTATTACAATATCCTTTATTTCATTCTTTTCCAGAGACTTTCCATTTTTCTGCAGAAATCTGCACTAATATTTTTTCCACGCTTCTTGTAAGTTTGGTTATTTATTCTGACCTAGTTCTTTAGGGCACCAAAGATTGTTTTTCTGGGGCATCACACGCATAAACATTTCTGGGGCCCTTTTTAAAGGAATTTACCGCAAATATTCTTTCATTTTCTAAGTAACAACCTCAACAGCTGCACATCCTTTCAGACCAACAGTGCTGAAGTTGTCTTCTCACAGTGGAAGGATGGACACACATGGATTTCTTTTCAGATTTGAAGCAAGAATGCAGCTTGATTTTCTCCTCTGTTTATCAGATGAAGTCAGTTTGGGTGGTCTGCCAGGGCTTGCATGGCTGTTAGGAGTCCCATTTTATCTTTTAAGCATTTTGTTTTGGAACACTGTAGCACTCCAGTTTTGGAAACTCTGTTTTTTTCTGCAGAAAAATGGAAAAGAATGGAATAAAGGATATTGTAATAATGAAAACGTTTTACACATTTAATACTGACATTTTATGTTATACTGAATTGTTGCTTCTGCATCATTTTTTGTTGAATATGTTTTCTTGGAGGGGGGGGGAGTTTACAGTTAAACAACTTGCACTTAATAGCCTTTTGGAAATAAAATAGAAATAAGATAAATGGGTTTGGATTTTTGCACAGTAATGTATGTATCTTGCTGTCACCAATACTAATTTTGCAACATTTCCATTTGCTTAAAAACGCACTTTGAGGTTCTTTTTACTTCTGCAAGTTCTATCTTATCTGTACAACTCAGAAAGGTCTCATGAAACAGAGCTCCTGAATCTCTGACTGTTGCACAGTACTGAATGCAGCAGTTGGAGAGTATTCCTTTAAAGCTTACAGAACGGCCTGCTTATTTGGAGCTTATTTGCTCCAGTTTTGAATTTCGAACAGTAGGTCATCATATCTCAGTTGTTTATGGAGATGTTATTCAGTGTTACTGGTGAATGTGATGCCACCCACAGCAGCTTTTGTGGCAGTCAGATGGCCCTCGCTGATTATACTCTTGTCATATAATGAGTGTCCTCCAATCGCTCGCCAAAATGTCACAGACAAACAACGGAGGGGTTTTATCTCTTCTGTCCTCTTTCCCCAGATATTTCCTGACCTCAGTGCTCTTTTCAGAGCCGTCAGACTCAAAGCGTTGATGTTGCAGGAAATTGGCTGGTGGCAGTAATGCTTTGTGATAAGGAACATGTAGTGAGTTTTGAGGACCTGTTCTCTTTGGGGTGTGTTGGAGAACCTCAAATGTAGTCCCATGTTTCACATGATCAGATGCAGAACTTTAGGAGCAGGGACAACAGTCAAGGAAGGGACACCAGAGAGGGCAGACTGCACTATATGGACAAAATAATATTCTTATTATGATGCATCCATCCTTTAATGAATTAAAACACAATGGAGAACTTTTCATATGGCATTACTGGCAGTACTAATTTGCAACACGGTTTATAAATGGTTGTTAATTAGGCTGTAGACAGTTTATAAATGAATAAGCAGTTATAAACAAGTTGTAACAGTTATAAGAGTTGTCATACATTGATGCAGTCTCACTGTTTGTCAAGGTCTCATATCTCTCTTGCTAATTGCTGTCCCTTTCCCAGACAGAATGATAAGCTGTCAACTTCATCAGTGCTACTACCATTGAAATGCCAGATAATGCCGAATAGTGAACCAAATTAACAACCTGATTATAAATAATTTATAAACCTTTTATAAGAGTAGTCTCATTCTGCCAGACTGGCATGTATTATCTTGGCCTCATGCAGTTTCTGCGTTACATTTTTGGAGTTACTTAACTGCATTGTCAAAAAACCACAGAAACACATTTGGAACATCTATGGTTGGTCAGAATGCGCACAGGATGCAACAGAAAAGTAATGCCATATTTTAGTGAGCCTTAGTGGGCATCCCACCCACTAGCTATGTCTCCCCCATCACACGCTACCAAAAGGGAGAGGGTGAAGAGGAGCATGCACTTCCTCTAAAACACGTGAAGCTAATTCCCACCCACTAGCTCCCCCAATTATATGATGCTACCAATGTTGGGAAGATGAAGGCCAGTATGTACCTCCTCACACACACATGAAGTGCAACTGCGTCTTTTTGAACTATGGTATTTGGACCATGCAGCACACTCGGAAGATCACACGTTCTGTACTGAGTTACTTGGTGAACAGGAGGGGCACCCTGCCCACTCAGAGAGAGCGAGGCCAATTAGCGGTGGTATCGCCAGAGACCGAGCTCACAATCTACTGATGTTCAGGCCAACGCTTAGAGCAACTGTGCCTCTCTGGAGATATTGTCATGATCTTGGCTAGCTCAGGAATGGCAACGCAATTGCAGGAGTTACTGAAAATTCTTTATTAATGAAGTTCTTGGCAGGAATTGCCAACAAGGGAGATGCTGTGAGCAGTGTGGCTTCTGAACACAGCCAAACAAAACCAGTCACTAAGTACAGCACCAGATTAAGCTCTGTTTCGGGTATAACAGCCAAACGAAAGCAACACCAAGAGCAATGAGATGAATACAGCGCAGCTGAAGCTTAGCAGTCAAACAGAAAACAGTCTTAGAAGCTTAGAAGAAGGAACACCACCTCCAGCCAGATCTACCTGAACAGTGTCTTTGTCACTGAAGAGGAAACTGCCAGGCATAGTTTCACAGACAATCAAACACAATAAGCCACACTAGCCAGGAGGTATGATGGAGAACGGACCCCAGACTCAGGGTTACAGGCTGAGTATTTAAAGGAAAAAAGACCCGCAAAGCCTGTGTGAACCATCAGGTGAGAGAGAAAACAAAATGAGAGTTAAAGCAGGTGGAGAGGGGTGTGGCATGTGAGACACATCCGTGACAGATATGCTTCAGTTTTAATCAGTGTTTCAGTCAGTGCATCTTACAGGCTAGTCTCACAGGCTTCTATATGTAAATAGAATTATAAGTACAAAATATAGTCTTCAGAACTAATTGCAAATGAACCAATTTTGTATAATCAGAATAATTCATAAAATGTCCAAAGTTAACGAGCAACAACAATAAAAAAAAAATTAGCAAAATATCTAAAGTTAATGAACAACAAGAGCAATGAGATGAACACAGTGCTGAAGCTTAACAGTCACACAGAAAACAGACATGACCTTCGACATGACCTGAATTAACCAATGAATGATGGTTTATTGCATGTAATGTTTATTACATTGTTGCCAAAGATTCTGCTTCCAACTATTAGTAAAGGATGCCAATAATTTGTGTTTGTATTTTTTTTTTTGTTTGTTTGGGGAGGGTGTATTTCTGTCCTGACATTTTAAATCAAATATTCTAATTATGCAAAATTATTTTCATTTATTTCTGAAGATATTCTAAATTCTGTACTGTGCTGTCAAGGTGTTAAACCTTTAAACTCAACAAGAGCTGAGATTCACTCCTGCTGCAGTTACAGAACTCTGTCAAAGACAGTGTAGACTGACTCTATCCTCAGTATTCTGTGATCACTATAGGATCATGAATGACATCATGTAGCCCAAGCCTTTGACAGCAAATCCTGCGCAGAGCAGATTTTTGAAGTGCTCTCTGGAGCGTCTTTGCTCTTTTAGCTTTAGTAACCTCATGCACGATGAGGTGGCATGGGTGCTTGGAAAGAATTTATGATCCAATCAAAAATACAGCTTTACAGTTTTGTTGTTTTTAAAATGACAATATCGTAACACATCTATCCTCTACAGGGAAAAAAGCGTATTTAATTATTAGTTATGTATAAGTGGATGTGTGTCACGTGCGGGGCTCAGGGAGTGTAGCGAGGCAAAACACAAACTCAAAAAACACAACACAAAAAGAGGCATAAGGGCCCAAAACACAAGGGACTACATAAACCAGGAGACACATGAAGGACGGGTTGGGTGAGGGTATGTGTGAGGGTTGACCGACACAAGGGCAGTTCTCTCCAGAACAAGACTAAGACAAAAGACCAATCCCAACTGACAATCACTTAACTTAAATGAACACCAGCTGTAACTACACATGAAGTCAGACATTGTGATACATTGTTTCAAAATAAGAGTCCCACATATAACACCGAAACACTGGCGGCTGCCGATCGCGAATTTTTATTTGGAATGCATGTAATCTGGCCAGGGGTGCCCATAGTTTTGCATACGACTGTATATATAATCTCATATGACTGCACATTTTTTCCACTTTGTCTAGAATGTCTGCAGCACTCTGTGGTGCACTGTGGATTCCACCTGTCACTCAAAGCTGGACGGCGCAGTGGATGGCACCAAGTGTGGCGAGGGCAAGGTATGCTCATACCCACTTGAGGCTCTCAGCACATGTTCCCTGCTTCCCTTCCTTTCCATTCTTGCTGTGTTTGACTGCTGTGTGCAGTTCTCATTGTGCTTTTACTGCATGTTCTGACCTTATGTGCTGATGGTCTGTTGTCAGTGGTGTTTGAGTGGGGAGTGTGTAGAAGCGGAGTATCCGCCGGAGAAAGTGGATGGCGGCTGGGGGCCGTGGAGCGAGTGGTCAGTCTGTACCAGGACCTGCGGGGCAGGAGCGCAAAGCGCTCAGAGGGACTGTGACAATCCAGCGTAAGTGAGTCACTGTAATTTGCAGAACTTCCCTTCACTGAAGAACATTCATAGGACAGAACACAGGCACAAACACAGTTTTGGCATTAGCATAGGAATTATTTGTGCTGGCGGTGATGAGAGCGTGTCCACCTTATCTTCTCCCTAATTTGTGTCCCCATTAGGCCTCCTGTTTGAACGCGCAGCATAGCAGAATGTGTCCGATAAAAGCTGTGGTTTGTGTAGTGCTGGCTGGAATGATTTATGCTAGTGGTCGTATCATACTAGGTAGTTTAAAGTCATCCTAAAATCAAAATGTACCTTGTCATTTCATACCAGTGGCTAAAAAAGGCAAGAAACCTTTCATCACAAATCAGCAAGGCAAGGATTTCCCTTTTGGAAAAAATGAATGGCATTTCGGAAAAACACCTTTAATTATCTCACCCCATAAGGCATTTTATTCTACATACATTTTACCCCAAAGCTTCTATGGGCCATTGGAATTGTAAGGTTGTTATTCAGTAAATACCAATACATGCTACAAGCAAGCCAGCGCTTGGCATTCCATAAAAGCTACTGCAGCAATTCAGCCCTATTATAACATCGTGCCACTTGACAAAGCTTATTGCTTTGTGTTGGGTAGTTGCCAGTATTATATTGTCAATTCAGTGTGCAAGAGTGTCCCTTTGCTTGTGGCGATTTTAACTAATGAATGCGGCTGTACTCCAGGGCACCCACTGGGAAAAATTCACAGGACAAAACGAGTTGGCTGTGGAACATATTTGTTTATGTTTCGTAATGTAATCTGTAAAACCAACACTTCTTTTTTAATTAAAACACTATCTATTTTTCCCATAGAGAAAAACGGCTTGAACCCAGAGCTGGGCATGTGATTTTAACAAAGTGACAAGACAGAAAAAGGGGTCTAATGTGACCCTGTTTCGCACGAGTCTTGAACCAGTTCGTATGTTTTCCACCCTATCCTTATCCACAGCAGTGCACGCACGCATAGGTCTGAGCCCATAACTTGTACACTTATCAGCACTGTCATAAAAACAATCGGGGGGTTATATTTAGTTTGTCCTAAATGGAATGTCATTGAGGAGTGAAATAGTTTGCATTTAAATCACTATTTACTGATAAGAGAGAGCGAGAGGTGTGTGTGTGTGTGTAAGCATGTGTTGTTTGTGAGTGCTTTTTAATGCTTGATAATTATGGTCTGGAGAATGAATAGAAAAAACAGAGCCAAATGTTTCTCGTCAGTCTTCTCTGTTTCCCTGTCATCTCTCACACTGATGAATAACCCTGAAGCCTCAAAGTGACACCAAGTATTTGGGTCATTGCTCCCATCTTTAAGTTACAGTAGAAATAGCTTCACTGTATCTTTGCTGGCTCTAATTGCAACAGCATGTTTTTTTGAAGCTGGGAATATCAGTGTGCAGATAAACTGCACATACAGTGAGTCGTTTAAACCTCAGTGAGGTTATAGAAGGCATGGCTTAAAGGTGCTGAGGCCAGATCCACCAACAGGAATGATCCTTTGGGATATTGATGGACAGAGTGCATGTGGAACATCTGTATGTGCTCTCAACAGCAGGCTTTGAGCCTCATTGTAAACCTTTTGCCTACTAATAATGTCCCTGGCTTTCAGTGGGAAGCAAAACTTTTGCTGTTATGGGATCCAATGTAGCATCTGTGTGAAATATGACCTGATTCACAAAGTAACATAAGTCAAATTCTGATTCCATTTCAGTCTCCTGATGTAATCCCTGAAACCAGCTCTTGTTTTCAGTAAAAATCCCGCCCGGAATGTCACATCTTTTTGTTTCTCCTAAGTCGAATTTGTTTCTGTAGCACTTTGTAACAACTGGCGTCCAGGTGCTTGACACAGATGATATAAGAAAAGATATTACAGATCATAAACACAGAAGATCTCATTTTTCCTTCCTGTCATTTAGGCCAAAGTATGGAGGAAGATACTGCCTGGGGGAGCGTCTGAGGTACAGAATCTGTAAACATGAGCCATGCCCTCTGGACCAGCCCAGCTTCAGATACGTTCAGTGCAGCAGGTTCAACACCGTGCCTTACAAGGGCAAGTTCTACAAATGGGTCAACGTCAATAACCGAAGTAAGTCATGTATATGTCTTCCGGGGGTTACGTTCCAAGAGCACCCACGAATAGTGAAAAATTATGTTGTTGTGATGTGGTTAAAAAATGCCTAAAAATGTCTATTTTTATAGTGTAAACCCTAAATATGCCCTCAAATATGGTCCCAAAACACTGTAATGATGTTTTAAACTCATTAGCCTTGAAGAAAATGTAAACCCGTAAACCCGTGCTAGAATGTAAATACCGATGTTACCCCCTATAGACTGTACTGTAACAGTCGAGACGCTCCATGAGGAAATTCTGGACTGCAGCGTCACAGGGCAGCAGCCAATCAGCAGCAAGGAGAAATAAGTAACGTTCTCGGACTGGCTACTTTCAAACCTCCCTCCTCTGAGTACAGCTGACTGTGACATCCGGGCCTTGTGCGCCACGCCCCCTCATCCTCGTGCTGGTTGTTTATATTTGGGCCACGCCCCCTCGTCCTCGTGCTGGTTGTTTATGTT
>JBBIGA010168861.1:0-16686 GCA_037576975.1 Alestes dentex | reverse complement strand
AGTTTCACAATCCAAACAACGGCTGGAGGAACCGAGGAGGAATCTGGAACCGAACCTGTGTTCTCCTCACCAGCTCTATGTTTTATTATTTTTTATTCTAATGTTCACTTTGCCAGCAGAAAGACACTTTATCACACAGTTTGCACAGGTGCCAAGACTTTTGCACAGAACTGTATATATTTATATTCATCACAGATTAATGTACAAATTGTTGATACTGCTGAACCATCAGTGTTTATACCGACAAAATAAGAAATGTAAATATAATTTGTAGGGACTGGAAACATTTCGCAGCACAATCAATAAAAAAAATGTAAACACTGTTCAGTCAGGTGCAAACTCAACTTCTGGCCAAAGTAAAATTCTCAGGCTGTTTAAAAATGCCCCCAGAGTCGTAAGGCGAGTGGTCAGAGTGACTCCGCTGGGATTCTGTTTAATTCATTATTTAGTTTGTCTTTGGTCTGAAGAGTGTTGAGTTAAATCATTAATGGCATTAATAAAATAAAAAGTGAAGAAGGGGCTGGATCATTTGCCTGTTTTTATTTGAACTCTCTCTCCCTCCCTCTCTCTCTCCCTCCCTCTCTGTCTCTCTCTCTCTCTCTCTCCCTCCCTCTCTCTCTCTCCCTCTCTGTCTCTCTCTCTCTCTCTCTATCTCTCCTCCCTCCGTCTCCCTCTCTATCTCTATCTCCTCCCTCTCTCTCTCCACACCCCGCTCCCTCTCTCCTAACCCCTTCCACAGAGTCCCTCGTCTGAATAAGGACTCGGCGCTTTTGTTCCGCTCTCTTCCCTGTGCCACGGGTGAGAGGGTTGTCGTGGTAACAGTGGAGCAGGGAGCTTTGGTCGAGGTGGGGGTGGTGTGTTGGGTGTGTGTGTGTGTGTGGGGGGGGGGGCGTTAGTGCCGTGTACGGTTCTCCCGCACTGACATTAACCAGAGCCGGAGCCCACAGGGGCTGCTCAGGCCGCAGCCATGCCGGGTCACTCAGCAGCCAATGGCACATTATCCAGCAGGGCTAGGGCGAGAACGTGTGCGGAATCAACAATGAACCCACACACGGGATGAAGAAACATCCACGGCCTCAGAGGCTCTCGAACCTGGCCCCCGTGGAACCTGTCGCACGAGTGTTCTCCGCCAGAGAGCACCTGAACCAACCCCGCGGACAATTATGAAGCTGCATCAGGTGTGTTGGAAGAATGAAGAATGTGGTCGATGGTGGTATTATTACAGCGTTACTGACAATAATCAGCAACCCTGTTGTTTCCGTTCTGCTGGCAATGACTAAACAATGTATGTAATATTAGGCTACAAAAATCATGTCATAATGGAATATTGAGAGCTAAAGGCTGAAAACAGTCAACCTTTCAGCAACAAGGTGCATTTGTCTGGAGCCCAAACACAGTGAAAGATATTAAAATGGAAAACAGTGTTTAGACAAAGAGAAAAAGCCAAATACACATTAAATTGCTTGGCTGCTGTTTTCACTGGTGAAGAAGCAGAACGTCCTCAGGCACTCGTTTAGCCACAGCAGAGCTGGGAAACAAGGAATTGGCTTGGACTGGCTAATTCCTATAAGACACAAATAGCCATAAATCTGTGTGAATTTAGCCTAAAACAGCAAAAAAAAAACTTGAGTCATTAGTTCTGGATGAGATTTAGGTTCACTTATTAAAGTCATTTCCCTCACAATGGATCTTTGGAATACAAAGTTGACTTTAAAGCCAGAAAATCAACTAGCGATGAAAACACATCACTAAAGCAAGACAACAAAGTCTGTGTGTCTCTGCAAACTCATCTGTCCACATAACTGACAGAAGCTTGCCTCTCTGGGTCTCTGGGACATCCGTCACCAAAAGGAAGGTATAAATGCATAAACCCATTCGTGAAAACGGATTTTCTTCTCTCTAAAATGCACAAACACTCAAAATCATTGGTTAAAAAATACGAAATGAGCATTTTTAGAGGTAGTACTGAGGACAAGTATTAGAGCACCGTATTAACTTATACAATAATGTTCAGATCAAGTCAGTCAGAATTAAAACGCGAGCTTCCAGTGCAGGCCTTTGGCAGAGACTGGGTTCTGTGGTGTCTGTCACTGGGCTTTAGGCCATAATGGAGATGAGGAAGGCAGAACGTGTGGACTTGGAGTTCTGGGTCTTGGACGAGGACGCAGTCGAGTGTGATGAGAGCTGATGCACACAGAAGTCAGGAGAAGCAACAGACGTAATTGAATACTCTCTCACACACATGCCCCCCCCACCTCCACACACACACTCACACATCATAGGAGGGACACTGCTTGGTAGCATGGTAACCCAAAGCTTTACAATGAAGGTTTGATTGATGTTGTTCTCAGTACCCTGGACACCAGAGAGACCACACAGAGACACACAGAGTGTCTTTCACCCACTCAGTGCAGTTCAATTCATTACAGCTTTACATGCGTATTTGCAACAAGCACAAAAATATAGTTTTAACCCTCTCAGATTTACTGACATCTCATTTCCACTACACTAGTGCTGGTGCTGGTGCCGGTTCTGGTGCTCGGCCTGTGCTGAACTGGGAACCAGTCAGAACCAACCGAGAACTGGCCCGCATTTACACTAGACAGGAGCTCAGCGGGAGCCGCATGATTATACGTCACAGGCCACGCCCACTAAACAGAAACCAACATGGCTGAACTCAGTTTGTGCTTGCTGGTTATTCTCTTCTAAAGCTACCGATCACTCCGCCCACTGCTCGTGACATCACGGGTTCTCGCTACTAGACCAGCAAAGTTTAGGGGCCGGTTCGGTGCTTGTTTTAGGGCACCGGCACCCTTTTTTTTTCTGTAGAAAAGCGCAGCACTGGTTCCAAAATTGGGAACCAGCACAGAACCGGCATGGGAACCAGAGCAGTGGAAAAGGGGTATGAGAAATCTTATTCTATTTCTACTATACAGTTAGAGTTATACAGTTAGTGCTCTGACACTAGTATGTGACTGGACCATGACAGTAAATCTCCAAAAAGATTCTCACCTTTCAATGTAAGTTAATGTAAAAAACAGATAATTTGAAGTCATTTTGGTACATTTCTATTGGTCTGTATCATGAAATTGTAAAACAGCGTTAAGGTCAGAAATGATGGTATTACAATGACAACTATGTCTGTGTGTTCTACATAATCCAATGTTTTAGAAGTGAAGAGTGGTTTGATATGAAAAGCACCCAGACCTGATGATGGAGACCAATGGAAATTGTTTTATAAACAAAATGACCACTGAAATGCACACATTTGTACTTGTAATGCTGATTATGGCATAGCAGTGCCAAATCCACAGTTTTGGTTGAGTACTATTTTGCCTTACATCATTTCTATCCTGAGTGGGTTTATGGGTTCTAGACCAAAAACCTTATTAAAATGATTTTAAAACAAAACCTCGGGCCCCAAGCAAGTTAGTCATTACCATTCCATGTAATAACCTTCTGTGAGAATTTCCTATTACTAATGCTGTACTTCACATTTCAAATGGCTTCACATTTTACTTGAAAGATCCATGGAATTCCCCTTTAAGAATATCAATATTGACAACATCAGTAAAGATGAATGCAGCAACAAATCAACAGATAAACCCCATCGTTCACGAGACGTAACTGAATTAGATAGTCGGTCAGCAGTATCTGATCTGTTCAATCAGGCAAAATAAATCTTGCTTTTACTGTCACTTAATTTCCACAAGGTCAACTGTAAAACTGAGTGGAGTTGAAAAGAGAAAAACAAGTGTTCTGATGTCTCATGCCACATAACCATTGAAAACTCAAGAGGCTTCCATTTATAATACAGGGCCGGTTCCCCTTTTCAGGTCTCCACCAAGGCCCCTACGTTCGGTCACAGAATAGCTCCAGTACGACAAGAGTCCTTTATCTCAACAAACAGGAACACGAGAATGAGCGATCTCGCTCTCTCGCCCATTCTCTCACTCAGTCTCGACCTCTCTTCCTGGGCTCACGTTGCACGAAGCATGAAATATTGGTGTGGAACTCTACAGTAACATCTCCGTTTCAGGCAGTGCCCAGAAAACAACGGCGCTCGACCTGCTCTCCGGGCACTTAACGGCTAACCGCCGCTTGTTCTGGGGTGCATTATGATATCGTTTCTGCTTCTTTTTCACAAAAAAAAAGAGTCACCACTAGATTTATAAACACATCTAAGCCTTTCCTGTCAAAGGGTGCATTACTGCAGGATCCTTGAATTACATCTAAGCTGGTGCCCCATCCACTGCAATGTGTGTGTGTGTGTGTGTGTGTGTGTGTGTGTGTGTGTGTTTACACGTCAGTGTGTGTGTCGTCCGTTTCAATTTACTGCCACTTTGGGAGCAGCTATTTTTACCATCCTCGCCGGAGGAAGGAAGCAACAAATTACCCTGTCTGTCTTCAGGGGGACGGACGGATGGACAGAGGAGAGGAAGGATGGTGCGATCGAGGGGTCGCTGCATTACACACTTTTTGGTCCCGTTTGGCTTCTCTCGGGAGACGCGTCTCTGAGAGGGAGGTGAAGGAAGTCTGATTGGAAGTGTCTGACTGCTCTGCTTTAATTACACAGAGGGGAATGAGAACCACACTCCAGCAGAACCGGCTCGAAGCTTCTGCCTGAGATTTTCAGAGATTAGAGTCCGCAAGTAAAAACGTCTGTAAACTTCCACTACTGATCCTGGTCTGGAAGTTCAGGGGAAAAAAACACTCCCTTCTGTTTCTCTACTGAATCATTAAAAACATTCTGATAGACATTCAAAATCGTTCATACCCCCAAACAGTCCATATATGGAAAAAAATCATAATCATGATTATGTCACAGATATGAATAGATGCATGCAATCGCCCTTCCAGCCTAAACCAATTAAACCTTCCAATTCATTTTACAGCATATTAGCCCCTCCCGATTCATTGTATAGCGTATTACCCCCTCACATTCAGCCTGCAGCAGTTTAACCCCTCCCATTCAGTTTTTGGCAGATTAGCCCCTCCCATGCAGGCCTGACTGTAGGTATTTTAAACACTGCATCTGTGTGAGTGAGTGTCTGTGTGTGTGTGAGAGTGTGTGTGTGTGTATGTGTGCGCCTGTGTGTGTGTGTTTGTGTGAGAGAGTGAGTGTGTGTGTGTGTGTGTTAGTGTGTGTTTGTGTGTGTTTGAATGTGTGTGTGTGTGTGTGTGTGTGTATGTGTGTGAGTGTGTTAGTGTGTGTGTGTGTGTGTGAGTGAGTGTGTTAGTGTGTGTGTGTGTGTGTGTGTGTGTGTGTGCGTGTTTGTGTGTGTGTGTGTGTGTGTGTTTGGGGGGTAGGGGTTGTAAATATCCATGTTATCTCTGTTTGTAGGGCGGTGTTTGTGTGCTGGCAGGAGTTAATGTTGCCGGGACCACCTGCCCCCCCTCCCAGGTCCTGCACATGTCGGACGTCAGTTGATGAAAGACGGGGAACATCTGTTTCACACATTTCTACCTGTTTCTGGGGAGCATCTACCTCTGGCTTCAGTCAGGCCTGCTAAGAATCTCTGAATCAGTCTGCGTCAGCTCTGCTAGTCTGAAGGAAAGGCCATTTATGGGCCTGATGGTTTTTATTTTAACAGTGGAGTTCGAGCGGACCTGGCCGGACGAGACATTTCTTTAATTTGCTTAAATTCCGTCCTGCTGTTGTGCACAATAAAGCTTGTGGAGTTAATTAGCAAACTGTGACCGCTGGAGTGTGCACAGTCAGAGGACGGCCTTATCTGTCATTACCATGCGCTAATCCAGAAAATTAGTGAAGTGTTTACGTTTCAAGGGGCCACATCCTCTTCTTGTATTTCATCATTTATTTTTTGCTTGTGTTGGCCCTGCAATCAGAAGGTTGTGGGATCGAATCCCAACTGCTAGTGTCATCACTGAGGTGTCCTTGAGCGGGGTGCCGTCCCCCCGGGCGCCCCTCATTGGCGGAAGCCCCCTGCTTCACTTGGTGAATGGCTTAAATGCAGAGAAAGAATTTCACATCGTTCACACTGTGTGCTGTGGTGTGTTCATGCATGACTATAAGGGTTTATACATTTAAAAAACTAAATTAAAGATTTTGGTCCTAAAACTAAACCCATTAATGGTGGAGGGATACATGCAGGGTGCCGTGAGGTAAGATAGTCCCCAAAGAAAAGTGATTTAGCTCAGATTCACTATTTTACCATAATCAACATCCATATAAACACTCATGTTGAAAAATCGATGGATTTCTCATTTAAACTTTGTTCGGGGTTCAAGTCACAGTAGATGTAGCTCGTGCTGCTGTGTGGAAAAGATTGGGAATTGCAGAAACAAAGGTAAGAGCAGCAAAAAGTAAAAAACAATAGAATAAAAACTATACCAACAGTATACAATGTACACTATAGCATATATTATTAATATGGATGTGTGTATTAGAAAATATATATGTAAATGTAAACTTAGATAAGTATATTTATGTATACACAGTGAGTATATGTATGTATATATGTACATATATATACATATATATATGTATACATATGAGGCACGTATACATACTATAGAGGCACGAGTCGACTAGTCGTGTGGTTTTTTTTTCTCTCTCTGCCCTCGCTTGTATACGCAATGCAGTTTCTGCCTCTGATTGGCTGACGCTGACACGCGCTCCTTGGTTTAACCAATTACTATAGTCCCTTCATAAAAGGGGCGGTACCGTTGGCACGTAGAGTGGAATCTAAACACGAGACCGCAACAAGACCAGAGACACGGCAGCACTCTAGACTCACAAACAGCATGGAGACCTGCACAACCTGCAAGTTGGTGTTAAAGTACAGTAACAGAGAACTTTGTTACAGAGAACTTTAATAAAAGTTGCTCAGTATTGGACACCTGTGTTCCTCCGCTGCGTATGTGTGACGTCATCACGACTATCTTGATGGATAAGTTGACTTGAAAAAATCTGAAGTCGTTAATGCCCTAATGTGTATATATATATATATATACTGGTCCACAATGGAGTGAACCAATTTGTCTGAAATGGAAAGCACAACTGAACTGGGAAGGTTCTCCATAAGTGCTGGACGTGGACTCTGGGTTAATTGAGGCAGAGTTCAGACTGAAGGCTCCTCCGGGACTTGGAACACATTCCTGCATGGTGTAATGATGTGAGTCTGGTCGCGGCGGTGCAGGGAGTGTATCGCGTTGCGCGGGCCGGTGTGTGTACATGCCAGAGCTGATAATTGAGCTTATTTGTCTTCGGAGGCCCGGTGTGGTTCGGCCGGTCCCTCAGGTGAGTCGGCGGTAATAAATGCACTCAAGGGATTCTGGGTAATGGATGGTGCTTTGCTGCTTTTCATTTGAACGCGCCCCGCCAGGGTCCTTTGGATTGTGTGTTTGTGAAAGTGTGCGATGTGTGTTTGAATTAGAAATGTGAGGGAAGTGATGAAAGCTGGGATTAACAGAGGTCAAAGTCAAGGCCAGTAATCCCAGCAGTCCAATAATAACACTTCAATGGAGCAGCTTCAGTGAGCCCATTAATGTTTTTTTAAATAAAAGAGTATTAGTAGAATGTAAATACTGGTAAAACGTTAAATGCATCATCCACTCTTCCATTAAAATGGTCCACTTATGGCAACTCATTTGAATTATTTTATTAAACGATGCATTTACAGGCGCACTATATGGACAAAAGTACACAGCCAGTCAAACATTTTCGGACACACTCAGATTTTCCACATTTGCATTTTACTCACTTGATATTTGATAAAAATACATTCAGTACTCTTTGCCGACAAATACATTTATATTATGTTCAGCATTTGAGTTCCTTTATTAGCCAGAAATTGCCATATTATTTTTAAATCATCACTACTGATGAGCAAAAGCTAATATTATTCTAATGACCAGATACGGGATGTCTAATCAAGTCATATAGGTTATGGTTAGGTGTCCACATACTTTCAGCCTCCTTTATAGGCTGCACTGTTTTTGAGGTTAATACTCGCAGCATTTCTGGTTTTGCTGTTACTTTCAGCTTATCTCTGCTGTGGCTGCTGCAAAGTGCACATTAATCCAGAATGATAAAAAAACAGTCATTTCCATTTCAAACCGGATTTACTCTTGAGATACAATGGGCACATGAAAAATAAGGTAATAGAATATGTTTTCGACTCCATACGTTGTGTGGTACAGTCTGGTGTGGCAGAGAGTGTGAAAAAAAACAACACAAAGCCAAAGAGGTTGGAAGAGAATGGGTGATATTTTTCACACCACACCGACTAAATGTTTTCCATCACAAATAAAGCAACCCGAAACCGAGCTGCTGGATGGAAGGGCTGAAAGCGGGCCGCAGCCGAGCTGACTGCATCACTGCTTTCTGATTGGTCAAAATGTGTGTCTGAGCTGAAGATAAAATCCGGTGGGAGTTTTCTACAACTCTAACAAATTTATCTTTAACTCTGTGAGAAACATGAAGGTGATCCAGGACATCAGTAACGAGTTATTTGGGTTCGGTTTTCATCACATGGATAAAGAAACGGCTATGACAGAAAAACTGTCCGCTGGTTCGACTCCATGGATGCGGTTTTGGGACGACCGGCCATAAACTGTGGAGAGAATTGAGTCTCCATTACCAGACTGAGATACACTGGAACATCAAAATGTATTAGAAACAGTATTAGAGAGTATTATAGATATAATATTAGAGAGTATTGGAGATAGAGTATAAGAGATATATAACTCAAGAGTATTAGAGACATAGTATGAAAGAGTATTAGAGCTGTTGTATTAATTAGAGAGTATTAGAGACACTGTATTAGAGATAGAGTATTAGAGAGTATTAGAGGTGTAGTATCAGAGTATTAGAGATCCAGTATGAGAGGTGTAGTATTTATTAGAGACACTGTATCAGGGACACTGTATTGGAGTATTAGAGATGTGGTATCAATTATAGAGTATTAGAGATATAGAGATATAGTATTAGAGAGTATAAGAGGTGTAGTATTAGAGTATTAGAGATATAGTATGAGAAGTGTAGTATTAATTAGAGAGCATTAGAGACACTGTATTAGAGACATAGTATTGGAGAGTATTACAGATGTAGTATTAGAGTATTAGAAATACAGTATGAGAAGTGTAGTATTAATTAGAGAGTATTAGAGACACTGTATTAGAGTATTAGAGATGTAGTATTAGAGAGCATTAGAGACACTGTATTAGAGTATTAGAGATGTAGTATTAGAGAGTATTAGAGAAACTGTATTATAGTATTAGAGATGTAGTATTAGAGAGCGTTAGAGACACTGTATTATAGTATTAGAGATGTAGTATTAGAGAGCATTAGAGACACTGTATTATAGTATTAGAGATGTAGTATTAGAGAGCATTAGAGACACTGTATTAGAGTATTAGAGATGTAGTATTAGAGAGTATTAGAAACACTGTATTAGAGATAGAGTATTGGAGAGTATGAGAGGTATAGTATTAGAGTATTAGAGATCCAGTATGAGAGGTGTAGTATTTATTAGAGACACTGTATTAGAGACACTGTATTAGAGACACCGTATTAGAGATATAGTATTAGAGAGTATTAGAGATGTAGTATTAGAGAGTATTAGAGGTGTAGTATTAGCGTATTAGAGATCCAGTATGAGAGGTGTAGTATTTAGTAGAGACACTGTATTAGAGATATAGTATTAGAGAGTATTAGAGGTGTAGTATTAGAGTATTAGAAATACAGTATGAGAGTATTAGTATTAGGGACACTGTATTAGAGTATTAGAGATGTGGTCTGAGAGAGTACAATAGCGAGGGGGTGTTGGGGGAGAGGGAGGGTGCGGCTGTGTGCAGTATTGTTCGTTGTCATAGACGGAGGAGTGAATTGATTGTTCTGCATTAGTCTGGATCAGATTTGCCTGATGTGTCCCGTTATGATGCTCATACAGAGCCCAGATGGTTCAGAGCCAGTTCAATAAGAGCCTGAAAACAGCGCCGTGCGAACGAACGGCCCCAGTCGAGTTCGGGCGATGATTTTCTAATTGAATCCAATTTGGCCCAGACACGACTGAGCACGCTGTGCAGAGGCATCACTTTTGCTTAACATCCTCGAATAGAGCCGTAATGGCAGCGCTCAGCAGAGGACAAGCCGCTGGGTTTATGGCTCTTCATGTCGAGTCGAGTTCAATTTGTTGTGCACCCCTGGAGATTTGTTATTTTAATTTATGAAAAATGATGTCAGTCTCCTTAAAACAACAATTCAGGGAATGTTATGTTTCCCATCCACTCGTTGCTGCAGAGTGCAGTCAGTCACTACGGTGTCTGTCGTTGGGGCCCACTTTAGATTAGGTGTCTGTAATAACGGTGTAATTACACATTAATAATACATGTAATTATAACAGTGTAACTACTGGTAGTTCACTCTTGCAGATGGTTGTGATTACAAAAACGTTACTCATGTAATTAGAGAGGTGCCTTTTAATGTAATTACATTGTTGTAGTTACAGTTACGTTGTTATTGTGTGTATTATTAATGTGTAATTGCACAGTCATTAGAGACACTTACTATAAAGTGGGGTTGAGGTTTATGTGCTTTTTCTTGATTTTGATGGGGCACCTTACGTTTTTTGCACTTTTGGATTAAAGGTAAAGCTAGTAGCTCTGTCTGTCTTTCCAACCATTAGGCTGCAAGGGGCAGCTTGGGGATTTGTGATTAGGGCGTTGGCCCTGAGTTCAGAAGGTTGAGGGTTCGAATCCCAGGACTGCTCGTTGAGTAAGGTACTGTCTGTGTTCCTGGATGCCCGCTGCTTCACTTGGTGAATGGGTTAAACGGGTTAAATGTGTTAAGTGAGTTAAATGGGTTACATGGGTTAAATGTGTTCAGTGGGTTAAATGAGTTAAATGGGTTAAATGTGTGATGTGATGACAGAATGGTCACTTTCACTTTCAAAAGGCCTGATCTTTCGCCTGCGCTTTTATCAACGTGATGGCCATGTGGCATGGGCACCGCACTGTTGTTGCAACAGAAAGACGCCCTTTCAGAAAAAACGTAGTGTGGACCAACACGGCCGTGCATCTCACACTTTTCAGCACAGCATTAACCCACCTTACACCCCACCCCTTAGTATAATAATTATTATTATTATCATTAGTAGTAGTTGTAGTATATAATACAATATTACTAACATATATTGTAAATACAGTATACAGTTACATTCCAAGAGCACCCGTGCACAGTGAAAACCCGCGTTGTTGTGATGTGGTTAAAAAATGCCTACATTTTTATAGTGTAAGCCCTCAATATGTCCCCAAATATGCTCCCAAAACACTTTTATTTTAAACTCATTAGCCTTAAAGAAAATGTAAAGGTAAACCCATATTCCTACTGTACAGTTTACACTGAACTCCTGCAGTGCTAGAATGTAAATACTGATATTACCCCTGAATAGACTGTTCTGTATTTCATGCACATGCGTTTTCTTTGGTATGTGCTGTTGTTTTCTTTGGTATAAGCAGATAAATACAGTGACAAATGAATTTAATTTACAGTAAAAAAAAATACAGGGCTTTAAGAAGAACAAAATGAAAAACAGCAGAACACTCGAGATGCTCCACGGGGGAAATTCTGGACTGCAGCGTCACAGGGCAGCAGCCAATCAGCAGCAAGGAGAAATAAAGACACCTGAATGGAATGAAGCTCCGCTGCTCAGCGCCGCCCCAAACATAAACAAGCAGCACGAGGACGAGGGGTGTGGCGCACGAGGCCCGGACCTCACAGTCAGCTGTACTCAGAGGCAGGAGGTTTGAAAATCTGCAATGGACTGAAACCACGACTGCTGATCCGTGTGAAAGTGGGGGGTTACTGTAATCATATTTATTTATTTATTTGTTTGTTTGTTTATTTATTTGTTTCAGCACGTACTTATCTGTTTACCCATCTGTCTATGTCTGTCTATCTGTCTGTCTCTCTGTCTATCAAAACAATTGAAGTAATGCATAACACCTGTATGATCTTTCAAAATTTAATAATGTTATTTAAAAAATCAGCAGCAGGACTACCACTACATAATAAGACTAATAACAAACAATATTAATATATACAACCTTCATAATCATTAACAATCTAATTGTTATAACAACAAAACAACAGTACTACTACAACTACTAATAATAATATTTATAATAATAATGACAATAATAACAGCAACAACAATAATAGTAATATTGAAACAATCATATACACCACCTATATAATAATTAACAATTTTATAACAACAAAACCAACAGCAACAATAGCACTACTACTACTAATAATAATAATAACAATTTACTACTACTAATAATAATAATCAAAACAATAATGTTGTTATATAATAACATTATCAGGGGAATGATGACAGCGGGTCCAAATGTTTACATCAGGTGACCGGTGACAAGGTGCCCGTTTCCATAGTAAATGGGCATAAATTGCGCGGCTCTTTGACCTTGGTGTGTTTCCACCGGAGCGGACGAGCCTCGCGCTCTTTCTGACAGGTTGACGGATGAACAGCAGAGACTTTTATCTTTTTTCTCCAAGGTCTGGCAGCCGCTCAAGGTCCGCTGGACACAAATAAATAAATAAATAAACAAACAAACAAATAAATAAGTGGTGGGAAAATGGCCACAGCTCACCACGAGATCGCCCGGAGTGTGGTTTAACCGGAACCGGACGCCTCTCCACTCTGTAGCAGGTTTAGACCAGGTGATGGACGAATTTATGTATTATTTAAAGGTAATGGGAAGGCATGGCAGCTCGATAGCACGTCTTTATAAAAGGAGGAGATGATGGTCAGCAGCAGATGGTTCCTCATGGCAGCAGAATGTACTTCATTTCCAACTCCAGCTACTGTAAATAAAGCCTGATCAACCAGGACTTTCACACACACACACACACACACACACACACATACACACACACACACACACACACACACACACACACACACACACACACACACACGCACACATAGTCACATGTACAGTATTGTTCCAAACCCATCCATTCCCCATTTTTCTCTTCCAGAGATTCAGACTGTCTTGTATTTTAATGTGGTCTTGAGGAACAGTTCTCCAGGCTTCTCTCATTTTCAGTCCAGTCCCTGAACCTGACCAGTTTCAAAGGAATGTTTTTGTGACACACAGTGACCTACGCACAAATCATTCAAACAGAACAGAAACCATTCTTTATTTTCCTCATTCATGTATCTGCTACTGTATCTTTATTTATTTATTTATTTTGCTAGTTTGTTAGTTGGTTGGTTAGTTACTTATTTAATTTTTGCAACTTTGGCCACTTATCGTACAATTTTTTTTTTCCCACAAAATTCTTTCGTTCAGTGGAAGATGTTTCCCAGAAGACGACTGTGTAAAACACACACACACACGCCCGCTACACGTTCATACCGAGTGTGAGTGTGACGTGTGTGTTTTTGGCTTTTGTTAGGAGTATCAGTCGTGTAACACGCTGCCCTGCCCGGATCTGAAGAAAACGACCCCCTGGACTCCCTGGACGCCGGTGAACATCTCGGATAACGGCGGCCACTACGAGCAGCGCTTCCGCTACACCTGCAAGGCGCGGGTGTCGGAGCCGGGGCTGCTGGAGGTGGGCAGGCAGAGGATCGAGATGCGCTACTGTTCCAGCGACGGCTCCACCGGCTGCTCCACAGACGGTCAGAACACTGTCCTTCCGTCACACGTACCCTTCAACTCAAAACACCCACATTCACAGTCATATTAACCCTTCAACTCAAAACACCCACATTCACAGTCATAGTAACCCTTCAACTCAAAACACCCACATTCACAGTCATATTAACCCTTCAACTCAAAACACCCACATTCACAGTCATATTAACCGTTTGACTCGTAGCGTCACACGGTTACACCACCTGACTCCTTCCCATTAAACCAACACACACACACAACCAGCAAACAAACACAACCGCACACACCACCAACAAACACACAAACGACCAACACATACAAACACAACCAACAAACACACACACAACCAACAAACACACACACAACCAACAAACACACACTCCACCAACAAACACACACTCCACCAACAAACACACTGTCTCTCTCTCTCTCTCTCTCTCTCTCTCACTCTCTCTCTCTCTCTCACTCTCTCTCACTTTCTGATGGAATGTTCCTGCACTGACTTTTAGCTGAGCTTGTTCATCTTTTTTCTCCCATTAACGTGAAGACAGCATGACATGTTGGAGTGCATTTCGCCTCTCTGTCTCTCTTTCTCTCTCTCTCTCGCTGTCCCTCCCTCTCTCTCTCACCTTCACTTGCTCACTTCTATCACATTTTGTTTTGATCGTACTGGTCTTTCACATACTGTTTCTTTCTTGTCTGACATTTTCTCATTTCTTTCCTCTTTCTTGCTTCATTTTTCACTCGCTACCAACCACTATCTTCTCTTTCTCTATCCATCTACTTATCTACTTGTTTATATTCTTATACTGTATATATTTATATATAGGCACATAGCAAATCGTACAGAGAAAGATAGATTGAGAAAGTAATTTAAGATTTTTGATTTTTGTTTGTGTGATGACCCCTTCAGGGTTGTTCATCCTGTGAGTGCTGTGATAGACTCCACCCCCCCACCCACACCCTGGATAAGGATTGGCCGGATGGGTGGATGGATAAATAGATACATGGATAAATTAATAAATATCTTTTGTGTAAATTATAAATATCTTTTTGTGAAATTTTGATTTCACAAAGTCTATTCAAGTTTTCTGATGTTTTCTCGAGTTTTCTCTGTTTAGGTCCACTCAGAATTTTCTGTGTTGAATTTTACTTTTCTGTGGTTCTTTTTCCACTCTGAATTTGTTCTGTTGGATTCCACTTTAAATTCCCTCCTTTCCAAATTTGTGGCTTCACATTTTTTCACTTTCTCAGTTTTCCTCAAACACACATGCACACACACACACACACACACACACACACACACACCTACACACCCCACGTGGGTCTCCTGCTTCATTAGTGGAGTTTTATAGGCTGGAGAGCAAAGTGGAGAAAATTTGAGCTTTCTTGAGAAAATCTGGAATGTTGGAAGCAAGAGATGATATTAACCCCTCAGAGCGGAGCCTCACATGGTTGCGCTGCCTGACTACTCTCTGTTAAAGCTTGTTTGGCATCATGGCATGTTTGCTGTCTGAACTTTGCCTCAGACCACGTGGACATGTTCAGTCATCTTCATTAGACTTGCTTATGCAGTTTCTGACCCTGAATCACTAACTGTATGAGCATAAATAACATAAATCACGGACAAAGTTCAGATTTCAAGGCTTTGGGTTTCCCATCCTCCTATTTCATGCAAATTTTGAAATACCACAAAAATGAGTTTGGAAAAATTGTGGGAAAGTGTTTGAATATGATAAAAACAGTTTTCCACTTATTTGGACAAAGAAATAATGGTCCCAGTTCTGAACTCTGGAGAGTCTCCTGTTCAGACGGTGCTGCTGTGGGTGTTTCTGCAGTGTTAATACTTTCTCACACAGCTGCGTTTCCAAACGGTGGATGCTGGATTGGATCAGTGGAGGGAGGAGCGTCGCTACAAATGTTTTGATCAACAGAGCACCGCTCCGTCCCTCCACCAGAAACTCAGGACACAGTTTAGATGCTTATTTCTCTAAAACATCTCAATAAAATCAATGCTGAATTTCTACAGCTTTTCATGTGACGACTTTATTTTCTGCACCAGATTATGGGGCGTAGATCAATAAGAGTATCGATAAGTATCGGTATTAATAACCAGGATCAGTATCGGTATCGATATCAGTATCAGTACAGTCCTAACGATGCCCATTACAAGTTGCGTTCCAAGGGGTGCGGTAGACGAAGGTCGGCTTTTGAGATGTTTATTGGCTAAAATTGGATCAGATGAGGTCTTAACCAACCCTAGAAGGACGTGAGGCAACAACCTGTGGATAAAAATAACCATATTGGTGGTGTGGATCAGGGAGGAGTAACTGATATGCCGCCTCTTCCCCTCCTAAATGTGCTGCTGTGTGTCTTAAGTACCCATTTGTTTTTGTTTTTTTTTTGTTAAATTAGAATTTCAAGCCCATTTACAGTTTACAATTGGACGTTTCACTCAGTCACTGGTGTATTTACCTCACTTACCAGCACATTTCGCTCTGCCACCGGCACTTTTCACACATTTGCTGGCATTATTGTCTCAGTTACCAGTGTCCTTTTCCTGTCGGAATCCTTGCAGAGAACAGTGCTAGACTAATTAGTTGGAGAAATGATGACACTATTAGCCAAGCTGTACTGTGTTAATAGCTACAAAACTGGAGTTTCTTTCTTATCCAGGGTTTCCTCTCCACCTTAAACGCAGTAGGGTTTCTCAAACTGTAGTACGTAACACCTCTGCTGGTACACACGTCGACTTTGGAAAATTTGCTGCATGAATTGAAAAAATAAATACAGAGTACTGCACAAATGGCTTAAGCCACCCCTCATTTCTTAACATTTTGTTTTAAATCTCCTTGTTGGTGTAAAAATTCTGTCAGACTGTCTTATCTTTGTCATACTGAGGAGATTAAATGAAAGAAATTTGAACAAATGTTTTACTGCTGCAAAGTGTCTAAAGATATAAGGAGCCTAGATAAAGGAGTTCCAACCACTCAGCATTCAGCACCACCAGTATAC
>JBBIGA010168851.1:0-16687 GCA_037576975.1 Alestes dentex | reverse complement strand
GCAAGAAACTCTCAAATGTAGACCCACGCCGCATGCTTTTGCGTCGCGTCCCGCGAGCATCCCGACCTTGTTGCAGACCTCTACTGCAGACTATAAAAGAGTCTTTGCATGACCCTTCTTGTTGGAAGCCAGAGAGTTCTTTGACCAGTCCAGCTTACTGTCCATGTGCACACCAAGGTACCTGTAGTCATGAGCAATTCCCACATCCACCCCCTTTAATGGACAGGGGAGTGACAGGCAGCCACGATCTTCTCAGGTCCAAATCCCATCCTCTAGTCATATTGATACTGAGCTGCAGCTTTATCAGCTCAAACCAGTCACCAAAACTGCCAGCCTATATTCAGTTATCCTCATGCAGCGACAGAACTGTTCCTTGAGGAGCTCCTGTAGTACACAGACACAAAGCCCTGTAAAGCCGCAAGTACTGTGGCCTTCTAGTCCATAATCCACAATAATCCACAATATCAAGGCGGCAAAAATCCGCGTAGCAGACCGTTTACTCAGTGGGGCTGGCTGAATGGGGTTTAAGGCATTGGAGAAATCAACGGACATGATTCTCGGGGATCCTCCTGGCTTGTCTAAGTGGCTGTAGCCATGGTGCAGCAGGCAGATGATGGCATCATGCTGTGTGAGATTGTAACTGGCCAGTAGGCCAATGGGGCACTTGAGCGTACCTTCATCGACACAGGAACCAGACATGATGTCTTCCACAGCACAGGTACCTTCTGGATACTGAGGCTTCTTGATATCTGGGATCTGTGCACCAGTGGGCTTATGCCATCTGGGCCTGGCACCTTGGCAAGGTGGAATCTGTGTAGTTCTCTCCTCACTTGGTCCTCAGTGATGGTGGTTAATGGTTTGTGGGTGTAAGAGTCATCATCAGCAAGTAAGAGCAGCATCCTGGTGAGGCACTCTGGAGGAAGCCAGAGGACCACTGGGTGCCTTCAGAGTCACGCTGGAGCTGGAGGAGACACTGGACTGAGGCCTACTTTCAAACCTGTTAAAAACAGGCTAAACTCATTAGCTTTCCTTTGTGCCTCCTTGGCTGCTTCCCTGTCACCTGACCTGAATGCTTCCTTTTTCTCATCCAGGAGGACTTTAATGATGCTTTGATGATCTTTTGATGATCACTGTTGGGGAAACAAGGTGGATTTTACGGGTCCAGTGTTACCAACACAGAATATGACACAGTCTGTGAGGCTATCAGTGCCCTTGTCATGCAGAGAATAAAGAGCCTCCCAGTCCTGCAGGGCAGCACTGACCACTCCCTCAGTGGCCTGAAAATAACTAGCTGCCTCTTCATTAGTGGTAGGTTCTATTTGCCCATGATAATGAAGGGGATATATGGCTTGTATCACCTCCTCCTCTCCTGATTACCAGACTGTTGCCCCTTCCCCACTGCTCTTTTTCATCGATCTTTTGCTCCTCTGCGACATCTCCTTTTCGTCTTTCTGTTTCTTATCTCAGAGGGAATGTCTGAGATGAACTCTCTGTGTTTTGTTGCGTCTTGCCTCAGTGAGATCTAGCTGGATTAGCATTAGCAGCCAACGGGTAGGCCAAACAAAGAGTCTTTAACAGTAGAAAGAGGGCACAACTAATACTAATTATATACTAAATTACAGGACACAGAGTAGCCATAAACATCCTGCTGCAGGCTTGCTCCTGCACACTTCAGATATAAAATGGAAGATATAAACTGTAAGTGTCAAAGTGCCTAATATTTGTGTTAGTGATTAATGATTTAAGTCAATGTTAGTAATGTGTTGTATTCAACAGAACTGTGAACTTGGGTTTTTGTCCTGTACAGGGGTGGAAGTAATACGCAGCGGAAGGGGAAGAGTGGAAGAGAAAGGAGTGATCCTACGCACAAACTTGGTATTACTTTTTAAGTGCTTTGGTGAAAGGGGAAAGGTTGATGACCAGAGTGTAAAGACAATATTACTCTTCTCACTTTCGTTTTATGTTTGTGATATGTTATTTGTAGTGACTGTAATTTGTGTACCATCGGTAAATTTGTGATGTGTTGTTTTGCTTGTAGTTCTCACGGCATGAGCGTGGCATGATCACTGCGTGACCACAGAATAATTACTTCCTAAAAGAAATAAATGCCTGTTTAGAAGAACCGACCTGTGTCTGTGATGTTGTGAAAAGAGCTAAATAAACCATAGTGGAACCCAAAAAGTAAAGGAGAGCTGGGAAATGGAGAAAGGAGTTGAACATTAGTGTAAAGTAGGACTTACCTTGCTAGCTTTGCTGGAAGGTTGAGGCCCATCTTGTCTGGAAGGTCTGGTCTCAAATGTCTTTGGAGCGACGTTTTCGCATCCTCTGTGTGCAAAAGCATTCTCATGCTTTCTCTGAGAGAAATAAAGCATACACAAGGGTAGACCTGCTCAGCTCTCCATCAGGGACTGCCTCAGTCCTGTGGGATTTTCCATTTCTAGACCAATTCAGGACCAGCCAGAGCAGTGTCTCAGTGTCTCAGCACACACGAGACCGAATATAATTTTGCACTACTTAGGCAAAGTTGGTGTGTTAGAGGAGCCAAACTGACAAAAAAGTGTTTTGAAGTCCTGGGACTGATCTACATTTAATGGAGGCAAAAATACCTCTTAGATCAGATGTAATTGGTCGTGTGGTTTCTGACACTGTATGACACTGCAATGTGTAAAAATGAACAAATGTACATCACACAACCATAAACAGTAGGGCTAATGGTAGTTGGCAAAACTACCACATACACTGAGAGAGTCTCTCACCTGTAGGTTTTCCAGGCGAGCTTGCACCTTCCGAGACTGACTCTCTAACTGCCTGTTCTGCTCACTCACTTCATTCAGCTGCACACAGAAGCCACAAACCACGGCATTTTCACTGTTTAATAAACTAAAGCATACATTTAAACACCATCACAATTTCTTAACCACTTCTCCATTCTGTCACACGTCCTTCTGGTGGAAGAAATATGAAATATATGATGAAACAGAAGTGTAAAGTTACCATTTGTCATACGTGAACACGCCACAGCAAACAGTGAAAACAGCACAAAATTCTTCCTCTGCATTTAACCCATTCAACGCATTCATCAAGTGAAGCAGCAGGCAGCCAGGAACACAGCGCCTGAGGAGCAGTGTGTGGGGACGGTGCCTTGCTCAAAAGTACCTCAGTGGTGCCACTGGCAGACCTGGGATTCGAACCCACGACCCTCTGGTCACAGGGCCAACTCCGCAACCACTAGGCCCAGAAGGCCAGGTTACTGGATTTCTGGACAGCTACTCTGTAAAAGTGCAGATAAACTGGAACTTAAATTAATATGACTGAAAAAAATGATACCTGTTTTTTCATTGTGTCGTTTAGCTCCTTCATGGAATCAAAGCTGGACTTCATCCTTTTATTCTCTTTGGTCTTTTCTCTCAGGGCAGCCTCCAGCTTCTCTTTCTCCTGCTGGAATTGCTTTGGAATGGAGAGAAAAAATGACTAAGATAATGTAATCTTATTGTATCAAGCAAAACACACCACACGAAACACAGCTGAAGTAAAAACTTACTATACGATTCAAATACAGATCAAATCAAAAAGACATATCACAAGTGTTTAACAAGTAACCAGAAATGACGTTTTTTTGTGTTATTAATGTTTTAATCAAAACATTTTCAGTACGTTCACAGTCCAAAATAAAAACCTGATATATTGTATTCTTTTGGAATATTAGGATTTACTGAGGCCAATACTGTGACAACGCCCTCGCATCAAACTCATTCATCGCCAGACAACTTCTGACCACATGGCTACATGACGGCCAGATATTCTTTGGGTGGTGGACCATTCTACAGCGCGCTAAATCTACAGTGACTCTTTAGATTTGGTCTAACGAACACTACTCCAATTCTCCCCAACTCCCCTAAAAAGTGCAGGCCCGTGTTAACAGTAAGGGTAAAGATTCTAATGGGGGGTGGAGGTAGCTCAGTGGGTAGGATACTTGCCCCCGGACCAAGAGGTCATGGGTTCGAATCCTATCTTCAGCATACCACCACTGGGTCCCTGAGCAAGACCCTTAACCCCAGGTTGCTTCCAGTTAGGGAATGGAAGTCGCTTTGGATAAAAGCGTCTGCTAAATGCCGTAAATGTAAATGTAATGCTTATTCGCTTTTTCTCACCTTTATGCTGTTACTGTCCACACCAGAACAACCGTGATGCAGTTTAGGCCACTGTGCTTCATGATATAGCTTGAGTGATTATGAGCTGACAAAATTCCGAATTGCACTGTGCGGTGTGTGTGGTGAAAATGAACCTGCTGCAGGCTGCTGATGCGGCTCAGCACCTCTCCCTCCACCCCCTGCAGCCTCTGGATGGTGTTTTGGTGCTGCAGGAGAAGATTCTCTCTCTGCTGGAGCTGCTGCTCTCGCTCAGACAGTTCTGCTGCCCAGGCCTGCTGACTCAGCCTCTCGGCCTGAACACACACACACACACACACACACACACACACACACACACACATACATATATATATATATACACACACAAACACATGCACATACAAACACATATACATACACACACACACACACACAGAAACAAACAAACAACCACACACAAGAACACAAACACACACACTCTCAATCTCAGAAAATCCTAAATGAGAGGAACATTTGTAACAGTGTATGTAGTCGATCATCCAAGACATCTTCAGCTTCAGCACAGGCGCTATGGGACTAAAGTAATAGCAGCTTTTAGAGCCAAATTAGCATAATGTAACTATCTTTCTAGATCAGACACACAGATTCCATGAAAACGTGATTCACTGCTGTTTCTGCAGTGCCACGGCCTTCAACGCAGTCATGCTGTCAGTGTGGATTTAACACAAAAAAAACAGTTTCACAATTATGAGTGGTGCTAAAACACCAAAGTGCTCTGGCAGTGAATTTCACCACGTCCGGTATAAATCAAGCTTAAATTAGCGCAATGTCTAGTAAACCTCAAGCGGTAAGGAACCCGAACACATTGAACATTTGCCAGTAAATATGCCTATGTGATTTATATCATGACATACTGTTATCTACGAACACAGACAACAGCTCAAACATGTCTTGGCTGATCATTGCTTTAAGACAATTTTAAGGAAACTGGAGAATAAACCGGTCATTTAAAGAGGATGAAACACTTTGGGAATGGTGGTTGTTGTTTTATTCTCAGCCTGTTCTTGTTATTTACTTTCAGCCAGATTCATATATTTGAATATATGAATATATGAATCTGGCTGAAATCCCTCTCACCCCGACCCAGGTGAGAGGGAGGAGCTTCGTTAGCTCATTAGCTGGGTTGCTAGGTCCCTAACGACATGTCCACCTGTCTTGTGCTTAGTTTAAGTGATGCTTGTTATTGAGTTGATTGTCTGTGTCGTGTGATTGGCTGTCTGCATGTGAGTTTAAAAGCCCAGCCGATCCACAGAATCTTTGCGTGGTCACCCCAACTCCGACCTCGGGTTCTGGTTTATTGTATTGAGAAAGACGTTGTTCACTCCTGACTGCATGCTTGTGCTCACTAGAAGGGGAATGAGTCTGAGACACGAGAGGGACCTTCCTGTTAGCGACCAGCGGACTCTCTAAGAGGCAGTGGAGAGCTTTCTATGCCATCCAAGCAATGTGAAGCTAGGTCCTTTGCTTGGTAGTGTGGGAGCGCCTTCTCATTGAGAAACTCCACGGAGCGTGCAGTAGTTGTACTGCCCCCAGAAGACAGAGGGCTTGCTAAAGCTTCAAAAGAGAGTCGACTCTGCCGCAGAGTCCCCCTTACCGTGTTTTGTTAAAGTTTAGTTCGGAGTGAAGGTCCTCCGGAACTTTGTATTCGTGTTTGTATCCAGTATGTGCCCACTGGAGTGAAGGTCCTCTGGTTCTACCGTGTATCTATCTTGTTTGAAGCTCATCTGTGTTGGTGAAGCCGGCACAGCGTCTCGAAACTTGCACTTTGTTAATTAAAAACCTATATTTACTTCTAAAGCTGATGACAGAAGCGCTGTGACACTCTGTGACAGGTGCTGTATAAATAAACTCTACATACTTACTTCATTTGTGTCATTTGTTCTTTACATCTTAAGAGAAACTAAAGCTGAACGGCTCTTTATCATTAATAATTAGGGTCAATCATCAGTGTACCCAGGTAATAAAAACAAAAACTTGATTTTTAAGAACAAGGTAAAATGGGTAAAATTGGTGAAAGGCATGGGTGAAAAGGGTAAAAGGGGTAAAATGGGTGGAATGTGTGAAATGGGAGAAACGGAACTACCTGCAGTTTCTCGTAAATCTGAATCATCTCCTCATACACCTGTCCCATAGGTGTTGGGCTCCTGATGAAACCCTCAGTTTGGTCCTTCAGTCTCTCTCTGCCGAACCAGATGGGCTCAGTCAGGCACGAGCTGGAGCTGCAGGCCAGGTTCGAGGGCAGCGTCACGTCTGTGGAGGAGCGACACACATCCCCTGTCAAACACCTCTGATGAGTTCTAACAAAGCTACTACTTGTAGTTAAGGTCAAATAAAATTAATAAACAAAATCAGAGTCTAATAAAAATTAATATCCAGAAAGATGCTTACCTAATTTTAATATAAATGTAATATAAATGTAATATACACCTAATATACAGAATGCCAAACACGAAATCTTGAGGTAGAAAACTTGGCAAAAAATTACTATAGTTAATTAAGAACATGTTTTAATCATTCTGCGAAATCTTGGGGTTCTAGGTAAACATACTTTGGTAAATGTTGAATAAAGCGTTTAGAAATTCCTGTTAGTGTCCAGTGCAAGTTATTAGTAAAGTAACGTGGTCCCCTATGGTCACGTGTGAACACACCACAGCACACAGTGTGAAATTCTTTTTCTGTATTTAACCCATTCACCAAGTGAAGCAGTGGGCAGCCAGGAACGTGGCGCCCGGGGAGCAGTGTGTGGGGACGGTACCTTGCTCAAGGGTACCTCAGTGGTGCCACTAGCAGTGTTGGGATTCAAACCCACAACCTTCTGATTGCAGGAGCAACTCCCTAACCACTAGGCTACCAGCTGCCCTGTGTATAAAACTGGAAAAATGATGAATAAGATAAGCAACATAATCAGAATGTTTCTGTGGGGTATTTAGTGGAGCGGCTGGATGTCACTGTATGCAATAGTGGAACCTGCACCTGTCTCTGTAAACAGGACGTTGGTTTCTTCAAAGGAGTTTGTTTTGTCACTGAACTCGTCGTCACTGAGAGAAACTCTGTGTTCGGTCTCGAGCCTGCGTGGAGATCAGGAACAGGTGTGATTAGAGGTATCATTTTTGTTCTCGGCGAGTTCATAAATTAGACTCAAATAGAATATTTGGTTAAGCATGCACTCATTCTTCAGTCAAAATAAAAAACTTTTTTTAAAATATAAAATTTGACATTATAAAAACCACATCTTGTTTTTATTGTTTTTCCAGTACAGTGTGAATATATGCATGCATGTCATCAATGCATGAAAATAATGATTTTATTCTATAATAAATAATTATGTATGAATTCAATTTGAACTGAGCCCAAAATAATAAAACTGAAACAGGGTTAAATTTGAGAATTTATAATCATATTTTGTTTTCCTGAGGCAATTCATCAGCAAAACTGAGAAGCTACTTTTTAAAAAGTTGCACAAATGTTTTTAAACATTATCAACAAATAAAAAATAAAGCATTCCATTAAGACAAGAAAAAATTAAATAAATTATTAAAAAATTAAATAAATGAAACATTGATACCCAATGTTTCGGATGTTTCTGATGTTCACCTACCTGTGAGGTTGACTTGAGACAACGTCGAGGAGCTCCTTCAGGGCTTTGTCGTAATGTTTCATCTGTCGGTTCCTGGGTGACTTTTTATCTTCACCCTTCCTTCTGACCACACCTTCAGATACAAATCAGAACGTTCTACATTCAGAAACAGCTTCAAGCAGCAAGAAATAAAAAAAACAAAAAAGAATTTGCGGGAAACTTAAATTAGATAGTGTATTATTTATCCATACCAACTATTTTTGCTAATTTCTTGAATAAAAAGCATAAAAATGTCTTAAGGTGTCCAGAACATTAAAAAAAATTGGCACTATTGACACTTATATATATTGACACTGCATTCAGAAACACAGACTTGAGTTGGGCCCCTTTACAGTTGCTATGATGGTTCTGCCCCCCTTGCACTGGACTCTGAGGGGAACTTGTTTTTCTATAATAAACTAGATAAAACATGGATTCCCTGCAGTGGCAAATTTCTTTGGTTTTATATTTGATTTGATTACATTAATGTTTAAGTTGAGATTTATAGAAATATTTGAACCGTAACTGTGTGACTGTGTTAAAGGGAACACTGCTGTTAAAAAGCTCCTTATTAGTTTAAAGTGTTTGTAAACCAAATGTTATTGCAGTTTTGTTCATGTAGCAGTACTTTAAAAATAAAAGTGCACAATACTCTACTTTTGAATTAATTTAGTAATTTTGCGCATAACAATGCAATTAATCGCAGAAATCCATTATAAAAATGTAATCATTGCCAAGCATTTATATATAAATATGTATATGCATATGTATATATATATAAACAGCTGAGACATAGAGCATATTATTAATTATGCATATTATTTGCCAATTTCTCATTATTATCAGTGTTATAAACTGTATAAGCTGAATAAGCTTCAAGGTAGCATTTTTTGACAAGGCAAAATGAATCAATACACTGCTTATAAGTACCTTTTTTCAATAAAATATATTTTTCTCTTATTATGTATATTATTTGTCTATGTATCATCACTATCAGTGCTATAAACTGACAAACTGTATGAACTGTATAAACAAAGGGAGCATTTTTTGGCAGGGTAGTATGAATCGATAGAATCTGCTGAGGATTTGCGCTCGAGTAGCAATTTTCGACAAGGCAGCATAAATCATCAGAACACCGGCACCCGCAGTCCAGAGCCACGATTAGAACAGAATATCAGGCACCTTCCGAGCAACAGCAAGTTAATGTTTATAAATCTGTTTTCTTTTTTTATGAACAAATACCAGCAGAAACATTTTTCTTTTATCAGGGGCAGGCAGTATGTTTGGAAGCAAGTGTCTCTGGTAAAGTGAGGTGAAGCAGTCGAGCACAGAAAAACGAACGTTCAAAATAAGAATACTTTTTTTTTTAATGCTAACACGCGCTAAAATAATTGGCGTTATTTAAATAACGCGTTAACGCGATAACATGCTTAGCCATTTTGTTTAACTTCATCACCTCACTGTACTTGAGTGAGGTTTTGGGTCCTTTTATCCACTTTGCATTTCTGCATGAGGGGGTTTAGTATTAGTGCAGCTCTGAACAGACTGGTATAGAGAGTGATGTCAGTAGAAGTGTGTGCAGTTTGAAATACTTACCATGGGTCACCAGCTCCTCTTCATTTAACACAGAGTCAGAAGCCTGCTGGTCAGAGGAACATCCACAATTAAAAGTGTGAAAAAGTGACAGTATGCGGTTCTTTATTGTAGCCTGATACACATATACACAAAAAAATGTGTTATTTATTTATTTATTTGTTTGTTTGTTTGTTTATTTATATACATATACACGTCACACTATTGTTTTATATACTATTGACCACACTTGATTCAAACCTTGGAGAAAATGTGAAAATAATACATACAGATCATTTATTATACCTTGGAAATGTTGAACTACACAACACAGTGCGTGCATGTGTGACTCTGTTTCATCCATCAGAAACTGAATCAGGAGTGAAGCTGCCAGAATACAGACCATAGAAAAGCTGCTCTACACACACTACTGCACTCACAACACATATGGAGGCCTTTCTTATTTTTACACACACACACACACACACTGCAATAGTTCAGAAAAGAATAGACACCTGTGCATTTTACACATACACACTCACACACACTCACACTACCGCAAACTGAACAAACCGTGAACAGAATAAAAGGGAAAAGGGGTCTCTTATTTTTTTTCCATGGCTGTATATCCCGTTCACAGAATGTGACGTAACTTTAGAACATTGTGCATCTTATCTTTTACTTTGCCTAGTGCGTCTAATCAAGCAGATACATGATAACTGTGCATTTAATAACGGACAGAAGGTTTGTTGTTCTCTGTAGAACATTTGTTACCCATTCTCACTCAGAAAATCAACAAAACAAAAATACATTTTGGAACAAATTTCTTTATTGAAACCCCTGCTAGCAGCACCAACAGGCTCTGACCTTAATTGCTGGCACATTAGAGAGGTCAGGTACTGATGCTGGAACAGCGCCATGAGGATTTGACTGCATGAGTGTATTAGTGAGGTCAGGTACTGATGCTGGAAAATTGCTGTGAGTGAACACCTAGACCAGACTCTGAAGACACATCTGATGTTTCAACACCAGTATTTTAGCACAGACTAGCTAATATTGAAAATCACTGTTGAAACTCACTACGCTGGTGTTTAAATATACTGCATTAATTACTGTTTCTTATTATCTGTTATTTAAACACATTAACTGACAATGGATGAAATTAAATACTTTCATGAATAATAACCAGGTTTTCACACATCAAAGATATAGTTATAGAACTATGACAGATATTAAGACAGATCAAAGAAAAGTGATTTAGTCCAAATCTGAACTAAATCACTTTTTTGGGGGACTGTTTTGCCTCACAACACCCTGCATGTATCCCTCTACCATGAATGGTTAGTTTTAGGTTTTAGGACAACAAGCTTCTTAAAACTCTAGTAGAACAACATTTTAGGAGTCAGGAGGCGCATCCATAACCATTTAATGGAACAACAAATTTGAAAGAATTGGCAGGCAAATCACTCTGCATTAAGACATTTGGAAAATCTGTGGAATTCCACTTTAAATATGGCATAAAGCATACATTTTACTAATGCAGGCTGGTTTAGGTGCATCTTCATAATGGCTGTAAGCAGATAAACTTATACTGACTGCATAATATCAGTCACACAGCACTTTCTAGACCACACATAACAAGAACTACAGCTCTTAAAATAGTCACAATTTCCTCTAATAAACAGGTTTAAGTCTAAGACTCACTGGAGAACAGGGTTCACCCAAACACACACACACACACACACACACAGAGAGAGAGAGAGAGAGAGAGAGAGAGAGGACAAACATGCGGCGTAACAGCAAACAAACAAACAAATAAACAAAAACAAAAACAAACCAACTCCCTGACAGTTCCTCTGTGCCTAGCCTAGCCGCTATGGTTTACCACATTCAGAAGAGTTCCGGAAGTAATTTAGTGATATCTCAGGTTTAAATCAGAAGTTTAAATACCTGTTTTCTCCGCTCTAAGTACTTTTTCTTCAGTTTTTCAACCTTTTTGTTTAAATCGGGCTCTCTGCAGCTCATCTTCAAACTCACCGCCACTCCTGCCGCTTTACACTTTCATAATAAAAGTCCTTTCAACCGTTGATATATATAATGTATTTCTTTACACACATATACATATATACATATATGAACACACACAAATATATCCATATAAATGCTTGGCAACAATGAAAAATTTTAGTCCTAATTAATCACATGAGTTTCTGCGATAATCGTGATTAATCGCATTGTTATATGCAAAATTCAATATGTGTATTTTTTCAATACACACATACATATATTTACAGCATTTAGCAGATGCTTTTAGCCAAAGCGACTTCCATTCCATAACTACAGGGGACAGTCTCCCTAGAGCAACTTGGGGTTATGGGTCTTGCTCAGGAACCCAGTGGTGGTATGCTGAAAATAGGATTCGAACCCATGAACTCTTGTTGACGAAAAAGCACAGAATGTGACATAACTTTGGAACATCGTACATATTATCTTTTACTTTTCCTAGTGTTTTAACATTCAAAGCTTTTCATTACCTGGCTCCCCCATACCTCTCTGACCTTCTACACATCTAAACACCCTCCCATACTCTCAGATCCTCCTCTTCCAACCTACTCGCCACGCCTTCCGCTCGTTTGTCCGCCATGGGATTTATGGTAAATACCAGAAACTGACTTGAAAACTGCACATGAACACCCCGTCACATCGTGATTTCCACTGGGGAATTGGGAGAAATTTTTGATACACGAGTTGCCGAGATGAGATCAACTTTGACCTCTCAACATGGCAGAGAACGAAGAAAAAATCGTGAATGCTAAGCATTGCACCCTTATAAATGGGTTTTTTGTTTTGGTTTTTTTTTTGCTGTTGTTAGCGAATAGTTTGCAGCCTATACAATGTTGTGACATACACCATTCTAATGACATCTGGGTTTACACCTAATGTCATTTTTAGACATACCGTTATTGTTTGGTTTTACCTATCCTATGCTAGCAGCAGTGTCAGTCGAGCATAGCCTCCAAGTACTTTGCTGCTGGCAAAAAAAGACAAACTGTGGGTCCGCCATGTTTTTTCTTCACTACGACAACAAAAGCACTCGTAGTTTCCAAATTACAGCTGGAAAGGATCATCTTTCCCATAGCATGTGAAGGCAGCATTAGATCCTTTAGTTCCGCTGCCCCCCGTCTCTGGAACTCCCTTCCTCTAGAAATCCGTAACATTGACTCTCTCGCAGCCTTCAAATCACATCTTAAAACTCACCTCTTCAAACTTGCCTACTCTCTTTGACCTTGTCCCTTGACTGAGCGCTTTTTTAGCTTTTCATTCTTGTGATCTTATATATACTACGTTTTTATTTATTTACTCTCTCCCTGACCTTCTTTCTAGACTACACTAATTTTTCGTCTCACACTTTTGTGATTTTCTATATGCCGTCTCTCATTTATGATTATTTATTGCTTTTCTATTTGTCTTCCTTCGCATTTTTTCTCCAATTTTATGTCCAATTTTACTTGTATGTAAGGTGTCCTTGAGTGCTTTGAAAGGCGCCTCTAAATAAATAAAAAGAATAATAATAATAATAATAAATAATAATAAAATAATTTTGGAACAGATTTATTAATTACAATGGCTGTTTGCTGCGGCAACAGGCTCTGACCTTAAATGCTGGAACAGTGCTGTGAGGATTTGATTGCAGCCCCAAGAGCATTAGTGAGGTCAAGTACTGAGGCTGGAACATTGCTGTGAGGATGTGATTGCAGCCACAAGAGCATTAGTGAGGTCAGGTACTGGGGTTGGAACATTGCTGTGAGAATTTTGATTGTATGAGAGCATTAGTGTGGTCAGGTACTGGGGTTGGAACATTGCTGTGAGAATTTTGATTGTATGAGAGCATTAGTGTGGTCAGGTACTGATGTTGGAAGCTTGCTGTGAGGATTTAATTGCATTCACCCTTGAGAGTGTTAGTGAGGTCAGGCACTGATGTTGGATGATCAGTTCTTCACTCTAGCTCATCCTAAAGGTTCTGGATGGAGCTCCATCACTCCAGAGACTCCACAGTCCAATTCCGGCAGGCTTCATACCCTGTAGTCCACGGGCATTGTAACCTCAGGGTCATGTGCGGCTGCTTCCATTGCTCAGTGCTTTTCCATGGAGATACCAGCTGTGTTTGAACACTTGTGTCAGCAGTGGGTGAACCTTAAACTAGCTGCCTTAATCTGAGAAGGCAGAGGAGAGCCTCGGATCCAGGACTAGCACTGTTTCATGGATGTAATGAGAGCTGGCTGGACGCCTGGCCATGATGCTCATTAGCCGGATCAGAACTTTACCCCCCATCCAAAATCCATGATTGACTGAGCTGTGCAGTTCGAAGTGTGAGACGTGACCTTTCTAAGTCATTATTTCTCGCGCCATGCTGTTTCTGAACTATGGCTGGAGGACAGAAGGTAAAGAGCAGGGAGGCAACTAACAATTAGCAGAAAAAAATGCTAGTGATTATCATTGTTTTGCCAAAATCTTTCAAAGAAATGTAAAGCCTTGTGGAGGAATGTGAAGGCGTTTTTTTAACACTACAAGCACACCTGAAGTCACAGTGATTCAAGTAAATCTTTCAGTTCGTCTGTAATCTGGTGTTTTTATGGGGTTTTTTTTCCTGTAAGCTAGCAGGTGACCGTGAACATGTTCTTTGTGAACTGTAGACTTAAAAACTTTAATAAGGATTTATTTGTTGTTCAGACACAAAAACTAACTAAAAAATATAAGCGCCAATTATTGGCACCCCTGATAAAGATAAAAAGCCTAAAAATACATTCATTTTTTATTGCACTAGCATATTCTCACACCGATTATTTTTACTAACATTTAACTCAAGTCAATGTATTTATTTAGATTTTTTAAAATTATTATTGGCACCCCTGCTGTCAATACTTGTACAACAGCCTTTTGCCTATAGGACAGAACTTAATCTTCTCCTATAACATTTCACAATGTTGGAGAACACAGAGAGAGGATCTTTGACCATTCTTCTTTTCACAATCTCTCTAGATCGTCCAGAGTCCTGGGTCCTCTCTTCTGCACTCTCCTCTTCAGGTCACCCCACAGGTTCTCTATGGGACTCAGGTCTGAGATCATTATGGATTAAGGTTGATTTTGTATCTGGTGAACCATTTCTTGTTGATTTGGCCATATGTTTTGGATCATTACCCTGCTGAAAGACCCAATGATGACCCATTTTCAGTTTTCTGGCAGAGGCCATCAGATTTTTATTTAAAATGTCCTGGTATTTCAAAGTGTTCATGATGCCATGCACAAAGATCCCAGGGCATTGTAAGGGAAACCAATAAATGGCACCAGTGATTTTGTTAAATTATTTCTTAATGGTGGGTAATATATTTAGATAATGGATGGATAGTAATAAAAAAAAAGAATATATTTACTTGAGTTAAAGGTTAGATTTTTTTTCAAAAATTTTTAGTGTTAGAATATGCTAGTGCAAAAAAAAAAAGGCTTTTTACACATCGATATCAGGAGTGCCAATAATTGTGGAGGGCACCGTATATAGACATAACCATGAAAGCAATGAAAGTCTGAGTCAGCGTTCTGGGTTCCACAGATGAGGCAGTCACAGCTTTTCTTTTTATATATTTATGAATGATTCAGAGCTCTCTGTTCTAGATAAAGTGATGCCTTATTAGTAATATGTGAAACAATTACGGGCATGCTGATGTCTCACCTTTGTATGTGTTACCTGACATTTGCAGCCCTCATTAGAGTGCTGGCGAGTCAGCGTCTGTGCCTGTCATCCAGTGACGCAGTTGCAGCTCATTAAACCTGCATGTCAACTTGCACAGGTTCTTCTATATCTAAAATTTACTCAACACCATGACGCTGTAAAGCCCCCTAAAGAGAGTCTGGACCTGATGGTCCTGGGGACTAAGGATCCTGGGGACTGAGGTTCATGGGGACTAAGTGTTCTGGGGCTGGGAGTCCTGGGGTTGATGTTTCTGGGAGTAAGGGTCCTAGGGCTGAGGGTTATAGAGCTGAGAGTCCTGGGGCTGAGGGTCATGGAGCTAAATCTCCTGGGGACTGAGAGTCTAGGGCTGAGGGTCCTCGGGATGAGTGTTCTGCAGCTGAAGGCCTGGCGCTCAGGGTCCTGGAGCTAAGGGGTCTGCGGCTGAAGGTCTTGGGACTGAGGGTCCTGGGGCTGAGAGTGCTGGGTACTAAGGGTCTTGGAGTTGGGGGTCTTAGGAACTGAACATTTGGAGCTGAGGGTCCTGCAGCTGAGTATCTGACAGGCTCGGACTGACCATCTGGCATATCGGGCATTTTCCCAGTGGGCCTACGTGCTATTTGGGCCAACCATTTATTTATTTATTTATTGGTCTGACTGGCCCATAAGAGTCATAGATGGGCTGCCCAACTGACACTGGGCCGGCCCAATAAAATTTCTAAACACCACCAACCGCTTTCGCTTTGGTCCCTGTGCCTATGTAATTCATTCACGAAAAAGAGTCAGCACAGGAGTTTATTTCCTGACCACCGGCCCATGATACACTCCTCTGCGGCCCATTGGTTCTTTTCCTTATTGACACGGGGCTGACCCGATCATATCTTTAAACACCTCCCCCTGTTGGCTTTGTGTTAGATGCAGTGTCCGTGGATGAGATGGAAAGGGGAAAACGTAAAGGGGACGCAGAGAAACTGCGAGATAAAAAAAAGGCACTTCAGGCAGATGCTGCCAAATGTGCCAAAATTACAGACATTTTTGCTGCAAGGCCTACATCAGCTGATGATAGTGGCAGTGGCGGCAGTGAACCTGCGATAAGCTGGACTGTGTTCAGTTGTGAGTAAAGGAACCCATTTACCAAAAGTGTCCCAAGTTATGGTGATAACACACCAATAAAATAATTGTATTTTGGCCACGCTAGTTTGTCTTGTTACATTTCTTAACGGCGGTGAAATAAGCAAATAACACTGTCAGTGTTACCGCTAGGAGAATGGCTATTTATAATACATTGTGTACACTTGCTAAAACAATAGACCTTTCAGTTAGTTCTTATATGTCTTCCATGCTGAACTAAATAGTCTTATTGAAAGTGAGAACATTATTTTTTTAACCACCACTCATCAGCATTAACAGTGAGACAGCAGTTAATTATGGGGTAGTTAATTAATCGGGTGGTGGTGGCCTAGTAGGTAGGATACTTGCTTTTGGACCAAGAGGTCATGGGTTCGGATCCTTCAGCACACCACCACTGGGTTCCTGAGCAAGACCCTTAACCCCAAGTTGCTCCAGGGAGACTGCCCCCTGTAG
>JBBIGA010168713.1:12500-16705 GCA_037576975.1 Alestes dentex | reverse complement strand
TGTGTGTAAAGCGTTTCCCCTGTGCAGAGAGTTTTATATACTTCCTTCACACAGGAAACAGGTGTGTGTGAGTGTGTGTGTGAGTGTGTGTGAGTGTGTGTGTGTGTGTGTGTGTGTGTGTGTGTGTCTTTGGGAGAAAGTGAGAGTGAATGAGATGAAAGTTCCACCCGTTTCTATTCATAGGTGTATCTGCTCAGTGTAGAGTGATTTCTGTGTTAAGAGTGAATCACACAGCTCAAAAACAGAGGCCTGGGATATCTGGTGTGTGTGTGTGTGTGTGTGTGTGTGCATGTGTGTGTGTGTAACTAGGCTCTTAATTTCCTTGTTTATTCACTGAAGGAACTCTACTCCACCCACTAACATCTAACGCTAACCCAAATGTATGAACCTGTTTAAGATTTAAAAGTTATGAGTAATAAATATGTCTCATGTTTCAGGTTGTGAAGGATCCATTTGAAAATGGTTTCCATGGATGAGCTGCATTCTGACAAAGAAGAGATGAACATGTATCAGGATTGTGTGGGGAGATGATGGAAGGCATGTTCGAGAAACTGGTATTCAAACAGGGAGCCTAATCGAAATTTTAGGAGGTGTGGTTTCCCCCACCTGAGGGTTATTTGAGAAATGCCTTGTATTTCCCTAAACAATGTTTGATAAATAGATCTGGATGTGTGAAGAACCTTCTAAAGGTTGAAAAAAACCCTCACAAGGCTCTTTATTAATTGTTATTCTAGAAGCTTTAGAACATGTGGAGGTTTTGTAAACTTTACATTTTCACTGATCTGTAGAAACAGTTCTCTAAAGAACCAACAGGGAACCACTAACTTTTAACCAATAATGTTTTTCTGTGGCATTGTACAATAAACCCTTTCTGGCACTTTTAATTTGTAGTGTGTAGTTTTTACACCACTGCCTCAGAAGTTCTCTCCTACTCTGTCCTGCCCAGTCTAAAATTAGAACTGCATTTCTTCACAGTATGTCCTCCACTAATTGAGCTGGAGGCTGTTTCAGTTATTTCAGAGTGTCTGAGCGTCTTCATCTCATGAAGGCCTCGAGCTGAATGAGCTTTGACTTGCAGATAAGAGCATTTCGTAAAAAATACACAGGAAATCTTCAAAGGAAGCACAGCTACTGTATCCTGTCCAGGGTTAAACATTGATTAAAACACAATTAAAGGCCATTTTTATATATAAAAGAGAGCTGTAAGCTATTTATAGTAGTTAAAATGAAGAACTGAGAAAAAGAGTAATGATGTGTCAATGGACATTTTGCTTGCCTGGTTCAGCTAAAAACCAAAAACTAGGAGAGAAATACAACCTCACCATGCACACACACACACACACACACACACACACACACACACACACACACACACACACACGAACACAAACACAAACACCCTCATTGATGTTTTGACTTGAAAATGCACTATACACAGTAACATCATAAAACGTTCCTTTTTTATTTGAATTTTTGGTGTAATTTAAGGTGTAAATCAAGGTGTTCGAAGTATCTTACATTATTGCATTCGATTGTTTTTTAAAGTTTGGAACTCAGAATTAACAGTAAAGTGCATGCCATGTAGTCATACACTTCATTATCAGATGTCATTATACTATGTCATCCGACTGCAAAATTAGACTTTATAAGGACTTTTGATTGGATTATTTTACCTTCTGTGTGACCTGACATACTGGTCATTTTGTGAGTGTTTTGCTGTAAGGTTTCCCATTAGATGTTTATGGAAACTGGACTTTCTTCTCCAGAGGGTTTTGCCCCAGACCACACACCAGTGAAGAAGAACACACACCAGTGAAACCTGTGGCCTCATGAAGCGTTGGGTCATTATTATGGTTTGCAAGAAGTGGCTGAACTGACAAGTAGACAACTGGAGTAAAAAATCTAAACTGTACATATATACTGTTGATATCCAATAATATGGTCATAATTGCATGTTTGTATTGGTGTAATGTTGGTATATGATGTCAGGGCAGCGTTCAGAAGTGATGCTGGGACAGTTTTTCATTTCAAACTTTAGGCAGTGGGTGTTTCTCAATACGGAGTACATCAAGGACGGGAGTAAATAAAACACACAGTTTTGCTTTTGCTGCACTTCTTCTGTACTGTGGATTACATCTATTTCAGTGGATTAAATCTATGTAATTTATCTGTTTATTTCGATCCAAAGAGAAATCTGCTCTAGTGAAGGAGGAATAATTTGCACTGAAACATTTTGCTCCATCAGCAGTTGGAGTTTATGTTGAGATAAGGAGGTCTGTATTTGCTGACTCTGTTTGACTGAATACAAATGAGTGGCCTAACTGAATTAATGTTGTATTCATATGTTCATAAGTGTTGTATATGCAGAGGACGCCCCCCCCACCACCCCCCCGTTTTTTGTTGTTCATCCTCAAAACCTTTTGAAATCCTGCAGTTAGTTGAATGTTTACTGATCAGTAAATCTAATTCGAATACATCGGATAATGATGCTTTTACCATTTTCTGTGCTGTCTTTTCTGACTTGATTTGGTGTTGCCCACTTTCCACAGCTTTTTGGTCTTTCTCTCACTTTCAGAGCCGTCCCTACCATTGATGCCCGTAGTGATGCTGCCACATGTTTGTCCCTACCTGGTTGTTCTCACCCCCTGGACCAGTTCAAGTCAAGTCAAGTCATGTCAAGTCAAGTCAAGTTGAGTCATTTAGGTGTTTGTTGCTATTTTAACCATCCACACACTACACAGTGAAATAAAACAACCTTCCTCCAGGACCATGGTGCTATACAGATAAAAATAAAATAGAAACAACAGAAGACTACATAAGTGCAGGCTGGACATAATTAGATAGAGTGCAAAATAAAAGAGAGAGAGAGTGCAATACGTAAAACAAAACATGAGGACTAACAATAATATATTACAGGAAAATACAGCGTACAGTGCAGATACTGTGTTCTAGCATCGGAGTCAAAAGTGCAAAGATTCAGGTGGAAATTGCAATAAATAATTGTCCAAAAAGAGCCATCAATAGCAGCAACAGGATTAAAATGTGCCGTATTTATGAAATAAGGAGTACTTACAGTGAGTTGGTTATGCGGTGGTGATTGGGGTGTAAGTTTTGTTTATGATGGATCAGTTTTAATGTGTATATAATCCAGACAGTGTGTATATAATCCTTTTGCCAGATGGAAGGAGGGAGAAGAAAGTGTGTGTGTGTGTGTGGGGGGGGGGGGGTGAGTGGGGTAATCCGCTATTCTTGTGGCTTTGCAGATGGAGCATGTGCTGCAATAGTCCATGACAGAATGATCTCAACTGTCCCCACTATCCGCTGCAGGGTCTTTCGGTCTGAAGTGGAGCGATTCCCAAACCAGCCTGTGATGCATCCCTCCTAGAACATGGTGAGGATTTTGGTGGTGGGGGGTGGCAGGGTGGGAGCTCTCCTGACTTAAAAGGGAATAGAGACTCTGCTGGCCCACGTAAAGATCTCAATCACTTATAATACCACTGACCCTCCTGCTGTGAGCGAAAACAGAAAACCGCAGCTGTGTCACTTATGTGCTCTCCTGAAAAGACTGGAAACCTTGTTTTGGATGGCACTGCAACATTTGTCCTCATTTGTCCTCAACAGTTTGTCCTCATTTTATTAACTCCGGCCAGACTCTGTGATTGGGTTGCTGAGGCCTGAATGGACTTTAAGTGGAATATTTCATTGCACATTGTACATAATACATTTCCTTACCTGCTCAAATTATACCCTCCCGACACACACAAGGAGCCATCATGTGCTTAACTCTCTAAGTGGGTAATACTAAGCTCTAATATTAACAGTAGATATTCTCTGGTCTACCTGACTGACGTAGTCGGTTTAATTACCTTTGTCTCTCATGATTTATTACGAATGACTGGATATCCCTTAGTCAATTCTTTATGACTGTGGTCAGTGGACAGATGCTTTATGGTGCAGGGTGTTGCAATGATGTCTGAGTTTAGTGCCTACGCCACTGCCAGGCTCACCCTCATCCTTCACCTGCTGATCCACAGCTTCGTCAGTGATGTCCTCGTTTATGTGTCCTATTTAACCAAACAAGAGTAAACAGTCGTGTTTGTTCTTATGACAGTTGTATACAAGACTTTAGGTCTGTAGTGCTGCACTTACAAGCTGCTTCAACCAAAGAAATCCACCACACATAATACGGCCTTTATCTAACGCTG
>JBBIGA010168713.1:0-7500 GCA_037576975.1 Alestes dentex | reverse complement strand
TGCATTCTGGACCAACTGCAGGCACGACAAGCTTCACTGACAGGTTCCCAAGTGAAGAGAATTACAACAGACAACAAGAAAAAAGATAAAAGCATGAATGACTGTTTCTTGATCCTCAAAAGGCTAGATATGTTTGAGCTTTGCTGTATTCTTGAGTTGAAAGAGACTACTGCAAACAACTTGTTTGTCGAACTGAAAGGCAGGATCATAAATTATTGTTTGCACGTCTGTGTGCATTAGCTGACAGTTTACTATAACTCTTAACTGTTTTGTCTGGGATTAGTTTAAGAAAATTCTTAGACATCTGTCATGTTATGTCCTTTAGACAATTGGAAATTATCTGCAACTCATCCGGTTTAAACTGTGCATCTTCATGACAGTGATACAATAGATTTCTGAAAGATGGACTCAAAGGGGAGCATGTATGAGGAGAACAGGACAGGGCCCAGTGCTGAGCCCTGAGGTCCCACCACTTTTCTCCACAAGTGAAAGAAAATGTTCTGTTTTCCAAAAAGAGGTGAACCACTTTAGTGCAGTAGCCTCACTTCTGAGGCTCCACACTTCTGGTGATCCAGGAAAATAGTCTCGTACACATTGTTAAAGGCCCAGGTCTAGAAGATTGTATAGATAAGTCAAAAGGACCATCTGACAGAGGTGAAAGATAAAGATATACTCTAACTAAAGAACATTCTAAAGTCCTCACTAGTATCTGTAGTAGCCTTGGGGATGTTGTGCAGTAGCAAATTAATTATATTAAACAGAGCTCTGGGACTATGAGGGATTTTTGCAGTAATGTCAGCAGTATTTTGCTCTTGTTGCTTTGACAGGGCACTGATAGCTAGCTAGACATTCTCTCAGAGTTTGGTTAGAGCCTTGAAGCTCCATTGTCTTTCTGCTTTCCTGCATTCATGTCCGAGAGCACAAGTATCACTATTTAGCCATGGCTGATTTTTTACTTTGGGCTTTGTGCATTTAAGCGGAGCAACTGAATCTACAGTCAGTGCATGCAGAATTGAATGGAGCAAGTACTTAATCAGGGCTACAGCACCGAGGACGATCCTCAACGAAGAGAGCTGGAGGGGAAGTAACATAGACCGCTGAGAGCTAATTGGTTTTCTGAGGTGTTATACAGTGTGTGGACCATGGAGACCAACTGCGTTTCGGAGTTGGACAATGAGTAGTGACACAAGACAGGGTCCAAAGTGTGTCTGTGCTCATGTGGAGGACCCATAATAGATTACATAAAATTAATGGTTTATTCAAGTATATTCCTTTATTTTGTATTTATATGTATTGTTGTTGTTGGTAATGTTGTTACTGCTTTCTTAGTGTTATTATTGAACTCAATTAGTCCTTTACTGCATTGAGTTTATGGTTATATTGATGCAGAATACTGATTATCTGGCTGTCAGTCAACTGTGATTATAGCGATATGGAGTTCTGACTGGCGGATGACTGTGCCAATTTGATTTCTGAGTGAATTATTCCTGTCCTGTGTATAGCAGTAAAGGTGTTTTACCCTGCTCATGCTGAAGGTCAGTTTGATACTGTATGTTTGTTAAGTTTGTTTGTTTTACATTAGTAGTGGCAGGTCTGGACTGGGACAAAAAATTGGCCCGGGCATTTTTGGCCCAGGCGGCACAGCACACGCCAGTACACCATCCTTGCGAACTCCTTAAATATGCGTGCCTACTGTACTCTTCCCTCAAACCACTTAAAAAGCTACTAAGGACCATGAATGGAGAGCACCACCAAACAATTTGAACTAACTGTAGGTGTAGAGCTTCTCCACAGACAGGATAAGTAATCCATATCGTATACTGTGCTGTGCAAAAGCCTTAGGGACCTGCAAAAATAACATTATAAATCTGTTTAGGTGTGCATAAAATGTACTTAATAATGAAGGACTAATGATGAATGACTCTCTAAGTCCTTCATTAAATTAAATTGGAATTTCACAAATCCAAACAACGGCTGGAAGAACCGTGGAGGAATCTGGAACCGAACCTGTGTTCTCCTCACCAGCTCACAAAATATCAACTACTTTTACAAACAACAAATCCTGATACTTCTTACTGTTTTCTTGTTTGTTTGCATTTATTCTAATTGTAACTTTGCTAGCAGAAAGAGTCTTTATCACATACTGAGACAAATGGCTTTAAACACTTTGCATAAGGGCCTCAGACTTTTGCATAGTACTGTGTATATTACCATACCTGCCCGAAAATAAAGATTGGACAACTTTGTATTTGGAGATAAAAATGGATGGTGTCCATTCTATGATGTTTTCTTGCTGCTTTATCAAGGGAATCCTAAATCAAAAAGATTTGTATCAATATTATGATGATACGATACAGACTTTGGTCACTGAGAGCAACATGGGCTTAATCAACGTGATGCTGATAAAAAAAGAGTTAACTAGTTACCGTTCGAATAAAATTGTGGCTGCAATAGGGAACCCTGCCCGCTACAATAATAATGAAAACAGCCTATTTGACACTGACTGAGTGGCCACCACCAGTTGGTGACGTTCTCACTTTATGATTGTTATCTTATTCATCTTCTTCATCATCATGGCACGGCACTCACACTAACCTCCCTGCTCCCTCCCTGCTCGTCTCTGTTAATCATGAAGCTACTCCATGCTTAACACTTCCAACTACACCCTTCTCTGGAGGGCTGTTGACAACAGTGCAGACAATCAGAGTAGCACTGAACATTTACTCATCAGTCTCAGGTAAACATGCAACTCACAAGACTTTTGTTTTCTCCCCACACACATATGCCGTCCACAAAACATACTATATATGTACCAGGCATGTTATAGCATCCGCAGTTAAGATGGGTTGTTCCACAGGCTTTACTTGACAGCATCTTCCAACAGTCATGTGGAATAAACCATGACTAAGGAGAAACACAAGATTTTTTCTTTTTCTAATAGAACCCACATACCTAGAAATGTATGCATGAAAATGTCCTCATCAAGGCTATACTACTGCTCAGGATGTTTCTCGGACTATACACATAGTCCGTACAGTGAGATGGTTAGGTGATAGACTGTCCATATCTTGCTCATGCAGATGGCTCCTGCACTGTCTTACCTTGTTTCCATATGGCCTGTAGACAGTGTAGCTTACAGGGTAATGTGGTGGTAATGTCTTCCAAAGATCGTTTCTACAGTGTACTGTCAAAAAGTGTTGCTCTTTCTCGAAGTAGCGCATTCTCTAGACTTCACATGCCTTCTGATAAACCTGCTGTCTTTTTTTGGGTAATGGGCTGAGCTGATAGAGTATTGATTGATTAAATTTGTTACACATTTTTTGAGGGCTGGCCCTGTGTTTTGTTGTTCGTTGTTGCTCAGTATTTTCTCAGGGCATTCAAATAGGGACATGTGCATTTGCATTGTTTGTGTAACTGCTTGGCCAGACACAGTCACGGGCATTTCATTCACAACTGGATGTTTGAAGTTTCTATCTACAGCCAGCAAGAAGCTAGAGACTGCCATGGTTTTGAGGATATGTTGTGTGGGTTGAGAGGCTCTTTTGGGTTTGCATCTCGAGGTTCTTTCAACGTCATCATTCAACTTCATCTAATGGATGCTTTCTCTTGTAAGGCGATGTGTTTTTTCAATGCCTTGATGTCTTACATCAAGGACCCTAAAGGGACAATATGTATGCAGGCCATTTGGCTTGTCTTTTATTTTTTCTGGCCACACATTGTGAATCAGTTCCGTCAGTGCTTTCATTCTGAATTTCTGTCTCAGATCCCATCAGAACTCAAACCCTAGAGTCCTCCCATCTTCCCCACAACGACCTCTAAAGTGTAGATCTAAATCACCAGAGTATTAATCACATGGCTCTAATTGATAGGCATAAATACCTCAGACTTCCGCATTTGGATTTGCAAAGTTTTTATGTGGACTTTGTATACTGAGCATGTTTTGTACCTTGTCTGTTTTGCGTTACCTGTTCTTCTTGTCTTTGTTTCTCTGACTCTTTCATATGAAGATTCTGAACTGTTTGCTAATCAGAATGTCTTTTGGTTCTGGAATGCTGCCAGTATCTGTTTTTGTTGGCTGCTGCCTACAGGAATAAACCTTTTTGCCTCGGGTCTATCTTGGTCTGAACCTGACAGCTCAGTGTAACCTTGGTTTTTGGAGTTTGGTAACTATCTGAGGTGGGTGGCAGGCTGGTACATTATTTGGGCCTGGACCACGGTGGTGTCACATGCAGTGGCTTTGCATGTGTGCTAATGTGTGCTTTGAGGTTTATTATCACACAGAAGAATAAGATGCTACTCAGCTTTATTGTGCATTTGTCACTGTTAAACACCAGTCTTGCTTCGATTGCGTATTCCTCTAGACTGATGAGGTTTCAGTCAGTGGAGATTAGCAATTCCACTGAAGTTACTGGTTTTATCAAACTACTTTGGTTACATCTTCTTTACGTCTTACACTGACTCTCAAAAGGTTTAGCAGTTGTGGGTAGCCCTGCTACAGCCGGGCATCGGCTCATCTGGACATTTTATACTAGCATGGAAAATCAGTAGTACCAAGTGCAAAGGATCTCTTGACCACTGGATGCTGGTAGTATTTTAGTGTTTTCGTCTCATTTTTTCAGGACACAAGATATTTCATCATGAATCTACACAGATACCCCTCTAGAACGTTACCTGCTCTCTCATGATGAGCTTTTTCTGTAAACATTGGTATACTGGATGATAGGTAGATCAGCATTCCCATGAATGTATACAAGTCATTTTTGTTTTCAGGATTTGTCATTTGTATGTCTCTAATTTGCTGAAGAATAAGATGCTACTAAACTTTATTGTGCATGTTTCACTGTTGAACACCAGTCTTGCTATAAATGCTTATTCCATCAGACTGGTCAGGTTTCAGCCATGTTCTTGCTCATATTCTCAATCAAAAATGATATCATTGGCTAATATAACATCTGGCCGGTCGTCAAGGATCCGGTCCATCTTGGCCTGGAAGGGATCTTGAGAGGCACTGAATCCAAATGGTAATCTGAAATGTAGAGTCTGAAATGTTCGTAGTTGCCAGATCTTGTCAAGGTGAATTGACCATTATCCTGCTTTTATGTTGAGCTTGCTGAATATTTTTGGATTCTTTAGTTTCAGCAACTGAATTTTTGTATGGGCATCTCTTAAGGCATTTAGCTTTAAGGACCCATCCTTTTCGATGCCACAACTTGTTTGACAAGCTTATTTAGCTCTTCAGGTAGCTTTCTCTTTGATGCGGATGCTACATTTTTGTGAATGAATGGTTTCTGATTCTCTTTCACAGTGAAGATTAGCAGTTCCAGTGATCAGTTTTAATCAAACTACTCTGGTTACATCTTCTTTAAGCCTGCAACGTTTTCCTGGTTGTCATTTTTTTCTTTGTTACAGCATTAATCTTGACACTCAGGTTTATCAGGGCCCTTCGAGCAGCTCCACTATAGCTGGCCCCAGTACATCCTCAGCACAGAACCTGGCATTTACCCATCTGGACAATTTATATTAGCATGAAAAGTCAATAGTGTGAAGGCAAAGGATCTCTTGACTTCTGTTTGCTGGTAGTATTTTAGTGTTTTCTTCTCATTTTGTCAGGGTAAAATATATTTCATCATACCTTTGTCTGAATGTACACAGATACCCCTCTAGAAATGTTCCAACAGAGTGGGCGTCTGTGACTCAGTAGGTTGGGTGCCCCATCTTCAAGGTTGTGCATGGCTTTTCATTCTGTGGTTTGCTTTCAATGCTCTGCATGTCGTTTTCACAAATAATGATGGAACAGAACTGTTTTTGATCTTTGAAAGCATCACCCTATTTGGGTGATAATGCTTTCTGTCTATAATGTCAATATGAGACCCTTCCTTTAAGGTCACTTTTGGAGGTCTGTAAGGTTTGTTTTGTTGTGGTCTAGACTTACTTTTACGACTGAAGCATTATTGTTTCTGCTGTCTGTTCTTTTTGCAGCATTTTGTGTTTCCAGTGTACTCTAATACCACAACCAAATCTTTCCTCGTGGTATGAGGGACAAGTGGTGTATGATTTATACAATAGTTCTGACACGCTTACTCTCTGTTCACAACATGGATTTTCACAGTGTATGATAGACCAGGTTAATGTAGCTGTGCACTGACTGCTGATAGGGCTTCATAATTTCATCCTCCTGCAAGTGCATCAGCTGGAGTAACTTTTGGGTTTGCTGAAAAGGTCATTTCTCAGGGCATTTTAGGGTGTGCAAGCAATAATAAGCTCAACTGAACATTCATTAAGCTCTTCATTGATAAACCGGTTCTAGCTCTGGTCACAAAATCATTAGTGCTCTCATCTGAATCCTGTCTCTGTTGCGTGAGGTGGTGCCTTTGGATTCTGAAGTGTCCATTCATCTTCAGTTATCCTTCAAAAAATCTCCATAAGTTAGCAGGTACTTTCTTTTCAACCTCAATGAGTCCAATAGCATTCAGTCGTTTTAGTCCCTCGTCTCCAGTGCCCTATTCTCTTCGCTTGTTTGTCTACATCTGTCATTTCCTCAGACACTCTGGGGTGACAGAAACTGTCCTCAGACAGTCCTGTTTATACCTCTCATCTGGCAAAGAGAAGCTGAGATGTTTTGTTGTTCTTGCTTTTCCTTCCCACCTACCACCATCTAACGTTACTGACGACGGTGCAGACAATCAGAATAGCATAGAACTGAACTACTACTCATCAGTCTCAGACTAACATGCAACACCCACAACTTCCGTATTCTATGTTAAACCCTCTGTGCTGTGTGATACGTACTGTACGTGCATTAGTCGCTGCCACTCGACCCTGCCATGCTCACTGTGTCTCTCCTCAGCTTGCCTTGCCTCTCCTCCCTCACCTGCTGCTGCACAGTTGGGTAGATGTTGAAGTTACTGCAGGCCCAACAGCAAACCAGTATGTTGTATTTGGCGGCGTCCACTAGATTTGTATGTATTATTTTCAACCTCTCCAGACCTCCTTCCACTTTTGTTTATTTGCTTTGATGCCCTCATCCATCCACAGATTTTTGGCTCTATGCATCTGACACGAGAAACAGAGGGGACGAGGCACGGGGGACAGAAGACAAAGGGAGAGGTTGGGAGAGCTGAGATTGGGCCAGCCCAGTGTCAGTATAGAAAACAAACCAATGGGCCGCTGTTCCTGCTTTATAGGCCAGTCGTAGGCCTGAAATGATTTCAGCATCTAATGTCCCTCAGCCAACGAGGAAAAGGCCGGTTATGCCAGACGACCAGTCCACCTCTCATTAATGGTGTGTTTAGCTGTGTGTACCCGAGCAGGTTTAGGAGTACAGAACAGTGAGAGTGTCTCTGCTGGAATGCGTAATGTCTCACAGATTCACTGGTTCACTGCTTATTTTCTGGGGAGTTTATGAGTTGTGTGTGTGTGTGTGAGAGTGTGTGTGTGTGTGTGTGTGTGTGTGTGTGTGTGTATGTGTGTGTGTGTGTGTGTGTGTGTGTGTGTGTGTGT